>JAAAKQ030111091.1:0-11174 GCA_010016005.3 Zanna intricata
GCACAAACTCAAAAGAATGAGTTCTGCCATAGACTTTCTTTCCCGGTATAACCTTGAAGGAGAAGGATTTTTGAACAAGATCGTTACTGGTAATGAGACTTGGGTAGCCTATGTGAACGCAGAGACAAAACAGCAGTCAATGCGATGGGGACATACCGATTCTCCAAGCAAGCCAAAGAAAACGCGTCAAACTTTTCCAGCGAGAAAATTGATGGCTACGGTTTTTTCGGATGCTAAAGGCGTCTTGGTCGTTGATTTTATGGAGCGTGGTATGACAAGCACTTCTGTCAGTGTATTGTGAAACATTAAAGAGACTAAGACAAGCAATCCAAAACAAGGATCATGGTCTTCTGTCATCTGGTGTCGTGTTTGTTCATGACAACGCTCGTCCTCACACTGCTCAAAGATCAAATCAACTTCTAGCCAAGTTTAAATGGGACGTTTTTGACCACCCCCTCCCCCTTACAGCCCTGACTTGGCTCCCAGTGATTTTCATCTGTTCTTCCCATACATGAAGCCAGTGGCTTGCATTTCAGCGGTTCGCCAATGATGAAGAGCTTCAAAACACTGTAAGAGGTTGGCTTCGGTTGCAGGTGGCAGATTTTTATGCAGAAGGCATTTCAAAAACTGTTAAACAATATCACAAGTGCTTGAAATTGTTTGGAAATTATGTCGAAAAGTAGAGAAAAGTCGTAGTTTTAAGATGTATATAATAAAATTTTTGTATCTCAACTGGTTTAATTTTTATTTCAAAACGAAGGTTACTTTGTGGATGACCCTCATATATTTGTTCTAATATTGTTTTATTACAGATATAATCAGTTCATCTATAGTTAATATAAAATGAATATTTTATTTATGTTATGCAAGTTAACTTATTAATGAATTCAAATAAAAACTTAAGTTGATTGTAATGACTTATTAATTTATACTTGGATTTATTCTTAAATTTTGCTAGTCAGTAGTATATAACAAGATGTAATCTAATTATAGACATCAGTAAAGTGACTGTACCATTCTTTTTTCAAAAGTTATCTTTCTTTAGAATATTGTAAACTGAAACAGTACCATATTCCCTCATTTGTGCATAGTTATACCATAACACATAATTTAATAAATAGGTAGGTTTATTAAATTTTATTTTGTTCAAATATATAGATGGTCATTAATTATTCACCAGATTTAGGTTAGTATTTAGTGTACTTACTTGCATGTTGAACAGGGTATTTCAAACAGATTTGTTTATAACACTCAATATCTTCTTTTTTTTTGAGATGCTGAGCATCAACTGCTTTGGTCATTTTGCCCTATGAGAATGGAAATTTGTCATGTATAAAAAATTTCATGCCTGACCGGGATTTGAACGTTGCACCTCCCAAACAAGTTCCACATGAGCACCTTTTGTGACACATAAAATGTCTTGGCAATATTCAATTTTATGCTAGGAATATCTGGAGTTATTCCACTAATTACACCTTTCATTAACCTTCTTTTTAGTTCATTGGTGTTAACAACCTTTGTTGCATACATCTCCTATCTTTGACAAACCTGCGGAGAAAGAAATCGAATGGTGTAACATCAAGGGATCAAAGTGGCCAGGGAATTGGTTTATCACAGCCGATCCAATGTAGAAGAAATTGTTCATGAGGGTAGTCCCTAACTTTTAAACTGTAGTGGTGATGCACCAACTTGTTGGAAGTAAACATTGGGTTGCCAATGTTAAATTTGTGGTACTGTATACTCAGTAACATGTCTAGATAACTAATTCCAGTAACTGTTGGCTCAGCAAAGAAGAATGATTCAATCATTCGAGAGCAGTCAATGCATACCAGATGTTAATTTTCATGCTAACATGTTGTGTTTGTCAAATGGTATGAGATTTCCCGCTTCCCCAAATATGACAATTATGATGGTTAACATGACCAGAAAAATGGAAGGTAACTTCATCAAAGAAAATTACTTTTCTAAAAATGCATTATTTTCGTTCTAATCAAGAATGTCCATGCCGATTTGTAATGGCATGGTTTTTCATATTCTTCAGTCTGATGCACCAACTGAAGTTTTTGTACATGGAGTTTTAATTGCTTCTGTAGAATCTTCACAATTGTAGACTGCAGTATTCCCAGTTCTAAACTCACATGACAAGTTAATTTACCTGGGCTTCTCTGGTTTCTCTTGCTCGATTCATAACTTCCTTAGAGATGGGAGGTCTGACAGCACCTTTTTCATCTCTACACTTCTTCTGTCCTCAGACTTCCGATAGCAATGTTTAATAGAATCTTTATTAGGAGGATCATGGTCGTACTCTGAATGAAAACGTGTTCAATCAGTAACAACAGAAAACCATAATACGCCCATTGGTTTCTCCTGTGTGATTGCCATCCTGTCATCATGTTAGCATGTTCATTTAAGGCCATCACTACACTAATATTTGAAAAAAATCAATGCATACTACATTTCTTTGTTCATTTATTAATAACTCCAATGCTAAATATAATTTATGTTCATCCTGTATTTTATTTTAATAGCTTAAAATGGAAGCAAATTGTAACATTGCTCATTTGATTTTAATAATATAATTAAAATCCAGGATAAATCTGTTATAGCTACTAATTAACGTGTTTTGCTAGAAAACTATTTTAATTTATAAGTTTATTCAGTTTTATAAAGGAATTCTTATGCCTGCCATATGTTGGAAAACTGTTTCTTGAAAGATAATATTTCTTCTCAACTCTTTTGAATTAGACTAATTAATTTGCACTACTTTCATTGGTTTGGCCCTGGAAATATCAATGAAAAATAACAGTATGTTTGGTTGGTTTAACACAGTAAATTGAAAGAGTTTGATACTGTATTTCATTTTCAGTAGAATCATAAATAAACATATGAATTGACTGAATTCATTTAGTACAGCTAATTTCAATTTGTTAAAATGAACTTCATTTTACAAGCACTGATGTTAAATCAATTTTTAATTTTCTTTACTTGGTATGACCTTTAATGTTCTCAGTGGGTAAGTTATTAAAGTTTCTAATACCATGCCCATTAGTTTAAGTTACTAAATAAAGTTTTTAAAATTTATTAAATAAACAGATTTGTTTCACTAAAGTCATGTATATTGACCAAATAGTTATTAAAAAGTTAGTTAAATAAGATATGTAGATAATTTATTTTGTTTTTATTGATACTGATCTCCTTGGTGAAATGTTAGCATCTTGGTCTTTTCCAAAGATCCCAGGTTTGAATCCCAGTTAGACATGATATTTTCATATGCTACAAAATTTCCATTTCATATACCCATGCACAAGCTTTGAGCTTATATGATGAATTAGTCTTTAAAAAAAAAATTAAAGTTACCTAACCTGTTTAGATATGTGGTTATGTGGTAGTTATTATAAAATGTAAATGAGTCATTATGATTCATATTTATTTGTTTTAGTAAGTCTGTTCTGATGTTGAAGTTTTGATGGTTATATAACAGTTCAATTAACTTGACATCATTCAGGCATGGTAGTTTAGTTAAACAATATACTCTGTCAAGTATTAATGCTGAACTGAGTTGATCTGTTGATAAAGGGGAAATATTCATTGGAGTGATAAATTTATTATTACAGGTAAACACCATGTGTGTTGCTTAATGATATTTTTTTGTTAATATTCATCTGTAAATATTTTTGTGTTTTGGTTATTCCCGTACTATCTAAATGCATCATATCAATATTTAAGTGGTTTTTTTTTTCAGTAATTATATATTCTATATTATAATTACAGAATATATATATAAAGTACTTGATAAAATATAATCTAAAATGTTATATGGGCAGAATGGTTTACATGTAAAATTTGGTTATTTTAAATAGTAATTAAAATAATTTTAATTATAAGTAATTACAATAATTTAAATTTAAATAATTTGGTTTATTTTAAATTCATTTACTTGTATTTGTTTTTTTAATAGAGAGCACATATACCACAGGCAGTGATGGACATTCTAATGGGTCCTGATCAACCAATATATCCGCAGTATACAGTCAAATCTGAACCAGTAAGTGTATTTTTATGTTTTTTTTTTTTCATTTATTCCCTTAATTTGATGTATCTTCCTGTTCCTTTTCATATTTCGTACATTTTATGTTTTCATCTTACCACCTTGTATTTATATATCCTCTTTTGCATTATAATTTTAGTTATTATTGTATTTTGTAGCTTGTTTATTCAGGACAGATTCTTGTAAATATTACTCTACAACACAAATGTGTTATGTTTATAAGACTATACTGTTTTTTACTCATGTATGAATTGCACCTGAAAAATAATGGTGTAGTTTTTGGGAAAAAAGTTAACATTAAAATTTTCTGTTGATTTTTGCTTATTTTTTGAGAATCAAAATGAAATATTATGTAATTTAAAATTAAGTTGTGATTAAATATTACTTTACATAAAAAAAAATTATGGTATATTAATGAACACTAAAAAATATGAAAAACATATAGATTAGCAGGCAGATCTGAGACAACTTTAGAATATTGTACGATCATTTTAAAAGGAAACAAGTTATAATATGAAAGTGGTAAATCTGAAAAAGATTTCTTATCTGTTTTTTTATTCTTCATTACTGTTTGAATTCCAACTTTGGAAAACACTTAATAGTTTTTGTCGTCCAATATTTTAACCAACAGATATAATATCCATCTTGACTATTATAAATGCAGCATTAATTAAAGCCCTTTACAATCATACATCCATTTAACAACCAAATTTGGACAACTATACATACATATAATGGACATGAAGTCCTTCACATCCATTTGACAGATCCCATGCAAGATCCCGTGCAGTCCAAGATTCATTTGAATATTAATGTCAAACTCTGCTTTTTCAGTCTTCCTGTAGGATAATTTTTATGTAGTGTAGTCGCCATTCACTCTGAATAAAAATGTTTCAGATATCTTTGAAAAGCCGATTAATATAAAAATCAAGTAGTTGAAGTAATTACATCATTCCAGTAGGAATACAAACTTGCACTGTTTTACTTTCTCAAATTATTTTTTTGTTTGCAACATGTCTACGGGAACTGTCTGTTACTGATGTATTTTTCAGTTTTAAAAGAGCGCAAGGTTTCCACTCTCACACACATTTTACCCACTCTAAAATTAGCATGTTATTTATCCATCCTTTTTTCTTGTTGCTTAACATTGACACCAGCAGGTAATTTTTCACCCTTTGACAGGGTTTTTCTTTTAAATAAAATAAAAGGTGGAAGTTTTTGTCATCTGCAAGAACTGTCAACATCACTGTACTTCGCTGTTTTTTATTACCTCAAGTATGCAAGCGAACAGTTTCACCACTGATAGCATTAATTTTTGAATCTGCTGACACATCACAGTAAACTGGTGTTTGATCAATACTGGGGTATGCATTTCAGTTCAATAAATGATCAGTGCATCATTATTTTTGATTTTGATGATATTTGGTATATGATAACCTTCCAATCAATGGCTTATGCCTATACGTAGCAGACATAATTTTACATTTTGGTTTTGGTAAACCTATAAAGCAGTCAGAAACACTAATGTCGTTGTGTACCAATACTAAAATAAATGTTTCTGATTCAGAGGTTGCCCAGACTTTCAGAATACATTTCTGACTTGTAGGAACATAAATGTGAAACGTTCTTGTTTCTGGGAATGTGATACCTGATAATGAGAACTGAAGTATTCTTCAGTCTCTTGAACATCTTTATTAGAGCTGAAATTAAAGATTATATCTTTAATAATCTTTTATATCTTTATTTTTTTTTTTTTTTGGTCTTTGCAATAATTGTACATTTCAGAAGGTGTAAAAATCTGATTGTTGACTATCCTTTGAAGGTTTGCTTTAGTCACTGTCCTTTATCAGTTTCACCAATACTATCACATGGCTCTTTTCCATGGCATGAGACAAAAAAATGGCATTCAGCTGTGATTTCAAAAATCTTCTTGAAGGTAGCACAAATTATGAATTTTTTTTTAGTTTTATACTAGGTTGAGGAGCCATAAAAAAATTTAAAAAATAGTTTAACTTGTGGTACAGTGTTTTTACTTCATTTACAACTTGCTTTAGGAAGCAGAACAATGTAGTATTGTGCTTCAAGTACTCAAATTACACATTAGCTTTGGCTTTGTAATTTTCCTCCTTTTTTTTTAAATATATGAAAAAATGGGTGTACTGTGGTATAAGTTTTAGACCAGTGATATGATTGGACTTCATCCTTTTTCACAAAAGGAAAATTTTGAGAGAAGTCTCCCATTACAATACATTCACCCTCCAAGTTTTTCTTTTTAATGTTGAGGAAATTAGCTTGTTTCTTTGCAGTAAAATGATGAGTTTTTAGGTTATTTAAATTTTTAATAAATTTATAAAAGTACTCTTGAAATGGAAGAATTTGCGTGATTAGTTCACAACAATCAACAGAAACCCAATGTTTAAAGATAATTTCAGAATTGAAATCATCCCAGCTCTCTTACAGCATCTGAACACTTCATTAGTGCTTGGTCATTTTTCACACTGTGTCAGCATGCCAGTTTCATTTTCCATATCACATACCATGATTGAAAGGAGAATTTTATAATTAAATTTCATTTTTGACCCACGAGCTAGAACATAAAATTTAGGAATTAAATCAGCAAATTTTGAAAAAGCAATTTTTAAATTATGTTTTTCTTTGAAGGCTGTGTACAGTTTTTTTAAGATAAACCTTTTTTGAATATTAATTTTCTTTCCGTCAGCTTGTGTTACAGAGACAAAATCAATCAATCAGTCCTTACCTGGTATCATTCGACTGTGGTCATCATTCTAGTAAAAATCGTAGACACGTATAATATGTTCATCAATTATATGACTAGGTTTTTTTTGCAGATTTAGGCAAAATTTTACTTGTTTTAACTAACTATTTGGATTGACAGTCTAAATACTGACTAACATTAAACTCACTTTGAATGCTCCAGCTGCTTGGTAATACACTTAAAATATTAATTTTTTCCTGGGTTGATGTAAATTTTTTCTTTTATCCTTTATTTTAATGATTAATTTTTCATATTCTCTACCTAAATCAGCATAATTTTGTGCCATTCTTTTGTAATCACTGGTTTCTTCTGTATAAATATTTAAATCTAAGGAATCATTTAATTTACTGGTGTCTGACTCAGCTATTTTGTAACTTTATTTTTTTTAAATGGTTTTTTTGCGTTGCTCGATAATTTCTGAACCTTAACAGAGGAAATGCCAAGTGCTGAACAAGCTTTATTCACCGACTCGACTACAACACATTGAGGCTCAAATATATTGTGTCAATCCAGTTCGCTTCCTGTATCATCTTGTGGTTTTTATATTTTGTTTAAGCATTTTGTACATAGTGCTCTGCCTGGAATTAATTTTAAATTTGAATTGCTTGGTAATTTTAAAGTTTCAAAAATATTTCTCGAAAAGACTTCTTAACCAGTTTAGTGTGACAGCTAGATGGGTCAAAGCAACTTTTCCCATTAATATGATTCTTTTTTTTTAAATATTCGCTTTTATGAAAAGTACAGATATTTTTTGTTTCAATTCAACCTTTTCTTAATCATATCAGTGTTATTTGCTGCTCAGTAAACTCTAAAATATTGTGCAATACTGAAGATCTATTCTAAGTCAATTTGTGACATACTGTTTCAGTGGAAATGCCTATTGAACATTCCATAACCTGTTTTTATAAAATGCAAGGTTTCTTACAATAACAATACAGTTAGTATAAATTATAAAAGTACCACCAATTGCATCTTACTTTGTTTTATCCCAGTTTCTGTACAGCTAAAATAAAATTTCTCCAATTAATAAAATTAAAAATAAGATATTACATAAAAGAGAAGTTAATAAAAATTACTTTATAAACAAATGTACATTTGTTGTCTAACCACAGTATTAACACTAGCAATAATACAACATATACTGATATTAAAACAGTAATTGAGCCTTCTACAATGTTTACATTCAGAATTACACAAACATTTATCATGTTTGTGCATGTATATTGTAAAAATAACTTCAGTTAACATTACAAGACTTGATTATGTAACAAAATGAATTTTTTTTTAGTAAACCAAGGTGAAGTTCCATCTTTACTCTTTACAAAAAGCACTTTTTGACCTTTGTATTACGTAAAATAAGAATGCTACAGCTCATGGAAAAAGTGATGAAAATGGCTGTTTTTTACCTGTTTGCAAGTTAGAAATTAGTTTATTACTTAAGAAAAAATTTTTTTTTAAATATAAAAAAATATTTTTTGCCCCTTACAAGGTGGGTAGTTATATACCAAATATCATCAAAACCAAAAATCATCAAAAAGTTCTAGCTGGGGCAATTACTATGTTATTAACTGACCGAAATTTCAATACATCATTCTTTGATCCGACGGGAGGGGGAGATCCAATCTTATACCAACATTTATTCTGATTTTTTGGACACCCTGAAGTATACATTTTAATCCTACCCGGATTCGGCCTAGTTTCACACATTATTACAAATGAAAGAGGAAAAAATATAACATTTGGACAACTCGGAATAATCTACGCAATAATCGCAATTGGAATTTTAGGATTCATTGTATGAGCACACCATATATTCACCGTAGGAATAGATATTGATACACGAGCATACTTCACATCAGCAACCATAATTATTGCTGTACCAACTGGTATTAAAATCTTTAGATGAATCAAATGCAATAAAATTTTTGAAAATTTCTTGAATTAAAATGGAATACCCCCATTTCTTTTCTGCCCCATTAAAACGTTATTTTCTTTTAACTGAAATACAGGTCTCTGGAAGACCAATTATTTTTCCTCAAAGGCATCCAGTAAACATTGATAATAAATGTATATGTTTTCTTATTGATAATTTATACATATTCATAAAACAATATAACCATTTTTGAATTGCTTTAAAATTCAGTATTTGAAGTTCCCTCATGATTTGTGCTTCTTTTAATTGTACCATCTCTATTGCAATAGCAAATCCTTGAGTGCATATGTCTTGAATGTAAGCAAACAACTATTCTTCTGTTTGAAGAATCTTCTGAATTCTGCCACAAAATTGATCTTCTACTTTTATTACTATTTAGAAACTTCTCTTTTTTCTTTCTCTGTTCTCTCAAATACGATTCTGGTATGTCATATTTATAGACAGCTGCATGATTGTAGATTAACGCAAACGTTCTATAGAACTCATTTTTATTAGCTTGCATTATGTACTAATTGGAAAAACTTAGTATAAACTGAACACACAATTTACTTTCATTTGACTTAAACAAAATGAATACTTTACTTGTTTAGCTGAGACAACATGTATCCTTTATAAAATACACAATGATATATAATAAAAAAAAAAGTTATGTTAGAGGAAATGTGAAGAATAAAAATGTTTATGACAAAAACTTTTATTTATAAACAGACAATTATGATACAGCTAAGGGAATGGAAGTACTGAACATTAAGTTTTTGATGTGACATTAAAAGTAATTAGAATACATCCTACAATCCGTTTTCATTACTATGTACTCATGTATTATATCACAATACGTATAGTACAATTGTAATTACAGAATTTTCATTCGGAAATCCCGCTTATAACATGCATTCATAAACTTTATGTTTGTTTTAAGAAAAAAGGTGTGTATTGAATGGGAGTAAATATGGTATTTATATTCTTATAAATATTCTTTATATTATGGCTACAGGATGTAACTTGCGCTTATCAACATTATATATAAAAAAAAATTTAATACAAAAGATTTTAATGCAATCTTATTTAACTCTATGCTGCCAAGGGTATTGAGGTAGGTATCAGCCAGGCCAAAATTAGTTAATTATGTTGATAAAAGAAATATAAAAACCATCAAAAGTTTTTTTTGACAAAATATTGTCAGGAAATTGTAAAATATCACTAGCATGTCCTGGGATTGTCTGGTGCATTAATAACAATACATGTTAGTCACTTCACATCTAGTGTTATTTATTGCATCTCTATTTACTGTAATATTTATATTATTGGCCATAATTCTTATGCTTAGTTAGATAGTTCCAGATTACTCGGATTTAAAGTTCAAGTAAAATATATGCAATTGTGTGTAGTAGTAGATATATCATAACTTAAATATGATCTGATGTATCATAAGGAGTAATCTACAATGAGGAGAATGTTAAGTAAGAAAATTTATGTATAATATAGATTATTTCCTTTTAAAAATTTTACTTGAATGTCTAAATTATCATGATTTTAAGTTATAATTAAATAATTATGAAAAATTAATACTAAAATAGATTAACGAATAAAAATAATATTAAAATTTATTTAAAACTCAGAAACAAAGAAATATAAATTAATAATACCAAAAAGTAAATTTGAGGAAGACATAGAAATAATTTAGCCGAGCCATTCATCTTATGGTGTCAAACCGTATGTCTAGTTGACTTTAAGTTGACAACGAATGGCCTTATTATCAATATAAAAATATGTATAGCAACACCATTTCTTATCACATATTTTGTTGATATGTGGTTAGAAATGATGAATTTGCAGCAACACTTTACTTTAAGATATTGCTTGTCTAGATGCACCTTAAGAAACTTAATACAATATTTTTTTTAAATCTTGTAAACGGTTTGAAGTTAACTGAAGAAAATGTTAAAAGAAATTTTTATATAAAAAAATTACAGTGGCATCTAGTAAACTACACCTGAATTGTTAGAATAACCTTGTTGTTATTTATTTCCATTTTCTCTTTTTCTTTTCATAGTTTTTTACTATAAAATGATAGATATCATTAATTTATACAAGTATTTTATTTAATTTGGGTTGTAGTAAGTAATAGAATGGGAAAGTGTGACTTTAAGTTGACAACGAATGGCCTTATTATCAATATAAAAATATGTATAGCAACACCATTTCTTATCACATGTTTTGTTGATATGTGGTTAGAAATGATGAATTTGCAGCAACACTTTACTTCAAGATATTGCTTGTCTAGATTTAGGAACTTAATACAATATTTTTTTTAAATCTTGTAAACGGTTTGAAGTTAATTGAAGAAAATGTTAAAAGAAATTTTTATATAAAAAAATTACAGTGGCATCTAGTAAACTACACCTGAATTGTTAGAA
>JAAAKQ030111113.1:0-14063 GCA_010016005.3 Zanna intricata
TTCGTTCATATCATCCTCTGAAGATATAACCTAACGGTGGTTCCGGAGGTAAAAAAAAAAAAAAAAAAAAAAAAAAAGTTCATGATTTTTATGCTTTGATTTAGGATCTTTTTTGCATGAATGCATCCAAAAAAGAGTTTGCATTACCAGAGTACGAAATATTTTCTGCAAAATTGTAGTAGTTATCAAATGGGACCATAAAAAAAATAATTATGGCTATTCCTTGACTAATTATAAACTGTTATTTTGTACAAGCTGTACACTTACAAAGGAAAATGTAGAAAGGATCGGTCATGACATATAAAACTTGAAAAGCAATTGAAAATAATTTTTTATGGATTTTGAATTAAACATAGGCTAAAGGTTGTTTTTTATTTGAATGAATGAACAACAGCCTAAAAAAATAGCAATATTGGTATACTCAATACTAATTTATAAAATAAAAAAATTCTAATGAACAGGAAACAGAATTAGAAGAGTGAAGTTAAAATGATATTTTAATATATTTCTTATAATTTCACTACTTATACTGATAAAACAAATTCAATAAATACTCGGCAAAAGTCTTTAACTTGTAATATAGCATAACGTAAAATTTTACCATTATTGGTTTTGTATATGGTCAGAATTACTTTCCACAAACTCGTACTGATGGAAAAAAAATTATAATTTTGTATAAAATTCTATAATTTAATTTGGCTGATTCAACCAGATTCCCATTGTATATATATTTTCTTTATGGTTATGCATTATACTTTTGTACTCCACATAAATCATCAGATGGTCAAATGTAATGTCGGTAAAGCTTGATCATATTCTTGAGGGGCTCTTCAAGATGTAGAGGAAAATCAGTTTGTTAGAACATGTGCTTGAGCTCAGCGAAGCAAAATGTTCCATAATATGCAATCTTCATTCTGGCAAAAGATAAAATAATCTCTGGATGAACTGCTGACAGAATAGGCAACCAACTCAGAGGACCTTTTTTTTTTGTTTTTATTTTTCAGGGCGAAAAACACTTTCATGTTATCATTGGAGTGCCTTTTTGGATAAGTAATTTTTTTTCATTTTGTAGTCTCTGTCTAAGTAGGTTGTTTGTTATTTTTTCACTATCCACCCATTTTTATTCTTGACCTCTTTCTCTGCTGAATTTCCTGTGGTTCTTGGTTAAATATCTGCTGGGATATATGCTAAGGATTTGGAAACTTCAAATTTCTGTATCCTAGTTAATTATGTGGTTTAGTGGAGCTCACTTTAACTACAGATTTTCTGTCCAACAACTGTGCAAAAAGAAGTTATGGACTAAGTGTTAATAAAATGAGGCTTTTCGTCCCTTTTAATGTGTAAATACAACCCATTAAAACCTTATGTAAACAGCAGCCCTACTTTCATACTCCAGAAGGAGTGAAATAAAAGCTCATTTAATAGTTACTATTAATTTGTTTAAATGAAAACTATTTCTGCTTCATAAAAGGCAACTAAATTTAATGAACTTTATTCAAAATCCAGAATGACAGTCTTAACAACTTAAACACGTTAATTGAATTAAACAAATTAAACCTGCTAAATGAATGATTATAATATAATCAACCATCTCTGAAATGTCTTGAACATAGTCATATTTGTAATACATCATTTCATATTTCTAAATAAGCAAATAAGGTGACAAGATAATAAGAATTAGATACAAAATTAATATAATTTTTAAGAAAGCAGTAAACAACTTATTGGGTTTTTAATTCAGCGCTGAATGTGACACATTTTAAAACTTAATGCACATGTTCAAGTATTAAGGTATGTTCAGTATGGGTTCCTTGTTTAACATAAAAGTAGTCCCACCTTTAAGCAGACTCATCCCAAATCCTATACATTTTGTCTGGTTCATTCTTTGCAACAAATTCTCTTATCCAGACTAGCAGCTCATTTAGGCTTGTAGGAAGAGAGAAGAAAATCTTTTATGTAGCCCTACACATTGGTGTTAGATTGGAATCAGGTATTGTTATGAAAAACCCATTCCAAGCAATCATAATGCATTTGAGGTGAGAAAATTCACTTGGCATTTAATAGGTACCAAATTAAGTAGCACAGTGACTAATAAGAAATATAAACAAGTGTTTATTTTTATATCTGATGTGTACAAATTCTTTTTATTTACATGTATATTAGTTAATATATGTACATAGTCAAAATATGTACTGATCTTACATGTTGATTAGTTTTATTTTATTACTTTTGTATAAATCGTTTATACACGGTTTGCACTTCACTTTAAAAAAAGATCTATAACTGCATTAAAATAATAATAATTTAATCATATGCTGTGTTTCAGCTTAAAAAGCTTACTATTGCAAACAGGAACTACATTTCAGATAAAAGTTTAAAGCATCTTACTCCCTCTTTTCAAAACTCTCAATAGAATTGATTAAAAAAAAAAAAAAATCACTTTAATTCTTCACAGTGTGCAAGTTGAAAGTCACCTCTTAATAAAAAAAATTATCCTATTAGGACTGAAACTTGATATCTAAATCACCTGTTACACCTGTTAGGGGTCAAGTGAAACTGTTAAGTAGTGGTATGAAAAATGCCATAGTCTTGTACATGAGAAATAGGCATTCTAGGGAAAGTGGAGAGTGAATTGGTGTCTTATTACTTTCTTTACTTCTGTGATTATACTTGTTCTAAATCAGTATAGCAGCTCAAGCTGATTGAAATGCAGATGTGACATCTTCATTTTCATCACCAGAAGAATCATTGTTTGGGGTACTACGTACACTTAAGGATACTGCATCAATTTCAGCGAATGGAATGCTGTTTAGTGCCTCTTTTTTCTTACTTGCTTTACATAGATTATAACCATAAAAAAACTGGAATAGGTAGTGTGAAAAAATAACAAGCAATATACTCATTTTTATTGTGAAACAATGCAATATATACACCGTTGTGTAATCAGTAGGCGAAGATTTTTAAGTGTATAAGATTATTTTAATATGAAAAATTATTTTAACTGCAAATAGAATTAAATACTGAATCCAATTTAAATGAAAGTCTACATACTATTGCTATCTTGTTACTATTAAAAATGCTTTAAATGATTTTGTTCACTTTGATATTGAGGAAAGCTGGAACCTTTTTAAATGGTTCCATTACTTAACCCATTAATCTTCCTTCTGAATCCCCAGAATCTTTGGATTACAGTTTGGGACTTCCAAGTACCCCTTATGTCCTCTCACATCCAGCATTTATTTTTATACATTGATTTGATATGTATATATTAAACATATATATTCATAATTTATCTATGTACATAATCAAAGTTTCATAAATAATAATAAATACTGTAATTTTAAGTACAAATGCTAGGAATTAATAGTATACAAAGCCAGAAAAATTGTATGTATTTTATTCAAATTTATATCATAAAAAACAGATACAAAAAGTAGTGACTAGTGAAAAAATACAATAATTTTAAAGTTTATGTATTTAAATCAACATCCCATTAAGTTCTGATGTTTAACTGTTAATTCAGTTTCAAATTTTAAATCCCTAATTGTTCATCTACTTAAAGCTACCACTAAAAAGGAATGGAACATAAAATATATGTTCAGGTTACAAGTTACTGTAAAAGAATGCTAAGTAGAAAACAAAGGGTGAATAACAGACAATGAAGACGATTCTGACAGCAGTTAGAAAGTCCTGGACATGGAAGTTCTCCCCCCCCCCCAGATAGATGAGAGCCAGACAGTTGTTATTAAAGCGGCTGGCAAATCATATGCGGATTTACTGAATACAATGAAGATCTCAGTGCCCAGCGGTGAGGCCGGTGGGTGATGTGCTCTCTCTTCGAAAGGGACGTGATGAGGAGCTGCATATGAGGATAAAGGCTTACACCAAATGGAATAATTTACCACGCACTCAGAGACAGGATGGCTGGGTTACAGGTGGGCATGAGGACACGCTTAGATAGAAGGGCGATAATCCATATTAGTTATGTAGATGCAGACATTTCTGAGACTGAAGTTCAGGACGCCATTGCACAGGTTCTGGGTTTAGATGAGGATTTTAGACTAACGTCTGTCCGTCAAGTGTATGGCGACACAAAAAATGCAACTGTTATCTTCTCTTACAGAGCCGCTTGCAAGCTCATAGATTGCAGAATCAAGATAGGATGGGTGCATTGTCATGCACACAGGGAGGATGTGGACCAATGCTTCAGTTGTTGGTGTTCGGGTCACCTAGTGACAGTTGACGTGGCCTCGATCATCTTGAGTTGTGTTATAACTGTGTAGGAAAGGGACACAAAATCAGAGAATATTGAGAACCAAAAAAAAGATATTTGGACTGGGTGAGTGATGGACATCGCACAGTAGGCTTAGGGTGCGCCAAGGATTGTCATGATTAGAGTCATTTTATCAAACGCCAACTGCGGCTTACTCTCCCATAATTTGGTTGGAGAATTGGCAAAGAAATATGAGCTGATCACTACGGAGCCGAACAAATTTGAAGCCGCGAAAAGCGACTGGACTGCTGATGTTATTGGTGATGTCGCTATAAGAGACATAAACGGTTGCTAGCTTGACAGTTAAAAGAACGTCATGATGGAATAGTATCAATTGAGCTACAAGATGCTGTGGTGATTGGAGGTTACATTTCTCCAAACTGCAATTTAGCAATCTTTGAGGACTTCATAGGAACACTGCATGCGATGATACTGAGAGCAACTAAAAGCGATCTCTTGAGTGATTTTAATTGCAAGACTCAGCTCGCTGGCAGCCATTATACCAACAGACGAGGAGAAGTCATATCGGACCTAATGTTGACTGCTGGCTTATTTTGTGTAAATGATGATACACCGATGTATGAGACCAGGGAACATTCATCGGTCCTAGATTTAGCTCTCTTGCAAGATTCATGGGATCAAAACCTATGTATCTGAAAGACTCTTGACGAAATGGCCAAGTGATAATTTTGCTGGACTATTAGAGTTCCCGATTCTGCTTTTCGTACAATTAGTAGAGAACCGTTACGGAGGCTGACATTACGACAATCTGATGAAGTAGTGAGAAGGGTGTATGAGAGAATAGCTGTTGATGTTCACTGACACCGGAAGGACTACAGACTGTTATAGCTCAGGAGATCCAGAATCTGCCAAGCAATAACTGTGGATGCAGACCAGCGTATTGGTGGATTCCCACCATTGCTGAAATGTGCAGAGAGCTATTAAGACTGAAACGAATCAAACAGTTGCTTATACAAATTGTTAGTGACAGACTACAAGAGGCAGAGCGCAGTTACGTGGCATACAGGAAAATCCTGAATTATGGCATAAAACTTACTGAGACCACCAAATGGCGTGAACTGTGTAGTGAATTAGATAATGATCCGTGAGGATGGGTTTATCAGATTGCCACTAAACGATTTGGTAGACAATTGCCCGTTCTCACGGACGAGAAGATCAATGAACAAATCACAAAGTTGTTCCCCAGAGATGAAGAGGACATTAACAGACCCATAATGATAAGAAACAGGCGATTTACATTATCCAAAGTTACCAGCGCTATTTCGAGGCTGTCAGACAGGAAGAGTCCCGGTCCTGTTGAGATTACTGCACCGGTATTGAAGAGTCTGATGCGTCTTATTCGTTAGAACATATTTGATAACATTAAATCACTGTTTAAAAAATAATTATTTTTCTTCCAGTCAAAGAATCACGTTTGGTGTTCATACCTAAACACAAGGAGAACGTTACGGCAGCGGTTTATGAACCTCTATGTCTGATCAATAATCTAGGTAAGGCCGTTAAACGCATGTTAGCATACAGAATACTGGAGGAGTTAAGAACCGAACCGGCGAGAATATATATAAGAACCAGTGTGGTTTCTACAAAGGCCGCTGAACTACACAACTGGTTTTTAGAGTCGTTAATTGGACAGTTGAGGTCAAGCAACGTATTTGGCGCACGAGGAAATTTTTGCTTGATGTCAAAAATGCTTTTGACATGGTGTCCTGAGAATCTATTACATCATTACAGCGGAAGGGTATCAGCCCATATTCAAGAGGGCACGTCAGGGAATTTCTTCGAGACAAATAGCTCACACGCAGGATGATGGGCGTGTGAGTTTCCAATTTACCGAGTGGTCCCCTAAGGCTCCGTTCTGGGTCCATTTTTGTGGATAATAGCGTACAGTGGGGTTCTGAAACTTGAACTGCCTGAGAGAACCGAGACATTAGTTTATGCAGAATATCTCGCAGTGCAAGTTGAAGGGAGAACTGAAGCTGAGATCCAAAAACGGGGAAATATACCTCTAACAACAATCGATGAGAGAACAAGGGGTAGAGTTAGCGCCGAAAAAATTCGAATACATCGTATTAGTTGGCTGAAGAAGAGGCAATCCGATAGATATTAGAATAGACAACCATCAATTGTGTCTAGCAAACACGGTTAAATATCAGTGACAATAGACCGAGTATGTAAATTTACTGAACATATTCTGGTTGGTTGTGATAATGCTGATAGTGGTATGAAATCAATACTGATGACTTCACATGTAGCCCCATGTGTCTCAAAGCGAAGGTTGATTGTCTTTGCGGTGACCTCTACTTGCTCTATGCTACTCCTGTTTGGGATTTTGCCGTGGAAATAAGGTGAAATCTAGAAAGGTTCATCAGTGTACATAGAAGAACACTGCTGGGGGTTGTGTCCAGTTATTGGACGATATTATACGATGCGGTCTGTGTGTTAATATCCGTTCCTCTTATTGACCTACTGATATGGAAATATAGTGATAGATATAATGGTAAAGATAAATAAGATGGTCAGATTCGAGTGGAAGAACAGATGGGCTGTAATGGGTTATAAAGCAACGTGGACTAAAAGATTAATCTCTGATTTAGATGCTTTGTGTGATGGAGCTTACGGTAAACTATTACACTTCACAAATGCTGAGTGAGTTCGGTACATCTGAAACGTACCTGGCGAGAATCGGCAAGCGACGGACTGGTGAGTGTCCGTTTTATCAAATAGACGAGGACCTCCTCGAATATACGATTTTTGCATGCCCGTTGTGGGAAGAGTATAGGGAGAGAGCCGGTCTGATTGGATTGAAGCTGGACAGTCTAGTTAAACATCTGTTAGAATAGGTAGATAACTGGATGGCGTTCAACGATATTTATGTTAGACTAAGGTTTCATTTCTCTTTTTTATTTGTAAAAATAAAAATTTTTCACTTTTTTCTTAACTCTTAATCAACTTCCACTCTCTCTTTTACTCTTTATAAGTTCTCATTTTTTTTTGTTACTCTTATTAAACGAATTTGTCTAATGCTCTATTTTTTGTCAGTCTTGTTTCATCCTTTAAAAACTCACCATGTGTTTATTATAAATGTTTAATTAATACAATAATCTTATATATATGAATTACAAGTTCAAAAATTGTAACAAAAATAATTTATATTATAAAGGAAATAAAGACTTTTTTTTATTTATTTGAATGAACCAGCGAATAATAAAATATTTAGAATAATTAAACCTAACCAAGGTATTAAACCAAGGCGGCATATTATTCGACATTTCTGGTCATCTGAATCCATTGATATTTTATCGGAAGGTTAGTTTCGTATTACGATAGTTTGTTTCGTGAATTGAATACTCGTACAGGTAAATAATAAATTTATTATTTATCTTCAAAAGATATTGTTTGAAATGTGGTGAAAGTGACTCTTGCAAATAAAAGATATCAATCAGTTAAACAGTTTCAGTGGATATTTGAATGATGTGTTGCTTCACAGTTAGTTAAGTTTTGCGAGCGCATTAAGTAGGAAAAAATGCTTGTGATTTGTCCCCAGATGACTGAAGATAATTCGCTTAGTGGTTTGAAGACGTAGCAATTTGTTAGTGTTTTTTTTTTTTGGAAATAGAACAATTAATGATGAACATAATCGTTTTATTTTAAGAAATGAGCGCATTATTGAAGGAAGTTTGCGTGAAGAAATAATGAGAAATAAAGGTTATAAGAGATGGGAGTTAGAGCAATTTTGTCAGCTTATAACCTGGAAGTAAATGAGCATAATGAAAAAGTTTTGGCAGTGATAGATGAAAAAGAAAAAACTTGTTTGAGTATAGATTGTGGTGGCGAGAAAGAAAACGTAAATGTGGAAGTTTTAAACAAGCATAATCCAGCGTATTTGCCTCCTCATGTTTTAAAGTTAAAGAATTCTATTGTCATGTGTTTAAGAAATTTGAGCACAAAAGATGGTTTATGTAATGAAAAGAAATTTATTGTTATAAGAATTGAGAGTAATGTTTTTAAGTGCAAAATTTTGACTGGAGATAAGCAAGGAGAAAGTTTGCATTCCAAGAATAATTTTGATAAGAGTACACAAGGGTTTTCATTGAAGAGACTTCAGTTTCCTGTGCTATTAACTTTTTCTATTACGATTAATAAGTTTCAAGGGAAAACTTTTGAATCGGTTGTTATTGATTTGAGAAGAGACGTTGTTGGGCATGGACAAAGTTGTATGTTGCGTTATTAAGAGTGAAAGCATGGAGTGGAGTGAAAGTGCAGTTGTCTGCAGAGCATAAACTAATGAAAAATATTGTCTTTAGAGAAAGATAAGATCTTATCTAGATCGATAAGTGGAACAGTGTTTTTTTATTTATTGAAGAAAAGAGTTTAAAATTGCAAGCGGATATTTTATTTTGAAGATATTTTGGTTTTAGAAAACGCGATGATTGTAACCGATCCTAAAACTTATTTCTTAACAAGAAGGGTACTTAACTGAACGATGACTAACCCTTTTTTCGTTTTTCCTTGATCAGTTTTTATAATTAAAAAAAAAAAAAAAAAACATTTTAACTCAAAAGGTGATTAATTTTGGACACCTAAGAATAGCATTCCGAGACGCCATCCGCCAGGGCAACCCGCCCGGAGGACCTCGCTACGGAGGCGTGCCGTTACTGTACGCCCTGCAGCTAGTATAGTATATAAAGGAAATTAATGTTCAATAACAGATACAATAAAAAAAAATAAAAAATAAATTCCGCAATAGTGTACATAATTTCTACATAATGACCATTTTTTCTTAGTCTCGACACTCTTCTACGTAGTAGACAGAATCTACATTAAAGAAATACAAAAATGATAATAAAGCGACTCATATAACATAAATATAATACATATTTTGTTCAAAAAAAGTGTGCACTATTATGTTGTACGAGTATATTAAAAAAAGATGCTGTTACATTCCATAATAATACATAAAAATAGTTTATGATATATTAATGCATCAATAAATAAAATCTAAAAATAATAAAATAAAAAATACTTTGAGATAATTAATTAAAAAACTTGAGAACTTACATACATATTAAACAAATATCCATAAATTTCAGTTTTTTATAATTAGCATTATTTAAAATCTCATCTGACTTATCTAGTGAGTAATACTGTTTCTATAAAAACGAAATCAAAAATCGTTTTAATGTATTTAATTTAAAATAAAAACGGAAGCGTAATAAAGTTTTTTTCTAATAGGACAAATTATTATGTTGTATAATAAAAAAAAAAAAAATTGTTTTTTTGTTGATAAAAGTTAAAATTAAAATTTGTTCTACGTAAATCCTATTTATTATCAGAAAACATTATCCTACAACCATTTTTGTATCTTGAAAATTCCATCTGAATTTTTGAAGTAACTCCATAATGTTATATTAAATTTTAGAAATGACGATTAAAAATAGGCGTAAAATAATACTTAACACTGATGGACACCCTTAACGATATATTAACACGCTTCAAAACGAAACAATATGGTTTAAACCTTTCGTAAACGTATCGATTTGATAATCCCACAAAAATTTATCATTTAACAAAAGAAATCTAAAAAAATATACATTGTGAGAATTAGAAATACTATTATTATTAATAGGAATATCATAGTATATACTTATAGAAATCATTTAAATCGACTGAAAGTTACAAAAAAAAGTATGATTTGCCAAATTATAAGGAGGTCTGTATGGTTCTTCCTATATTGTGAAATTCTCAGGTTTTCCTTTAGATTTGGTCAGGGAAACTAAAATTTATTCTAGCTCTAAAGAAAATAAGTAGCCTAGAATTTTATGCCATCAATTTAGTATTTATTAGCGTAACAAACATAGTACTAGATAATCCATTTTTTTATTTATAGTCTATGTACGAATTTGTTTATAAACAGTAAGTGGTTTCCGAGACTGTTACAGATTCATATAACATAGGGTTGAAGAGATATGGCAACAGTGTGTAAACCATGAAAATGCCAGCATGCGCGGATAATTTGTTTTCAGTCCTAGTCGTTCCGTGACGGTGCACCTACATTAGCATCAAATCCTACCAGAATTCCGTCCAGTTTTCGCCTGTTATTATTATTTTTGTTAAAGCATAATATTATATTTTTTCTGTCCTTACAAAAGTATAGTTTTATGTATGTATTGTCTGAATTACATTAAACGATAGGTTTTTATACGCGATAAGATGTATATTCCTCATCGTCTCCAGATGAAAATCAATAACTGGTCCATCCCTTAGGTTGAATGTAAAAGAATGTTAAGCGGCAGTGAAATGTGCGTCTGTCTTGGCGGGAATCTGAGAAGCTTTTTATGAAACAAAAACAACTATATTTTCGAAAATGAGTATCGGTATATCGCCTGAAGAACGTGATGGTAAGAATCAACATTTTTTATAATTACATATTTTCACCTTACATATTTTTTTGTTTTTAATGGATTTGTTTTTATCAGTTGTGTTATATATTTTTATAAATTTTGAATGAATACTGAACTATCATCAAATTATTCACTTTAAAAAGAAACAGCCCTATCTTTATTTATGTAACGTTATAAAATTAAATTTATCGTTAAATAATTGTAATTTAATTAAGTTAAGTATTTAAAAGTTTAAATTAAAAAAAAACTTTATTTAAAAAATTTTATTATCAGTCTTTTTATAATAAACATGATCAAATATATTTTCTTTGCCCTTTTTTAAAATAAATCTTTGGTGAATAAATTTTATAATATTGTGACCTGATCCTTTGAGTAAGACGGAAAACTACATTGGTTTGATACTGAAGATTTTGCGACACTAAAACGTCTCGGCAATATATTGATATATTAAAAATACAATGCCGATTACGGAAACCACGTTAGATAAACCATTTTCGTAGATCAAAGAATATAAAGAACCGTTAGATGCAATATAATTATATACTGTTGGATATTTTTTACTAGCTGGTGACAGCAGCAAGTAATATCACTGAAAATTAATAAAAAAAATTGCATCTGCCTAAATTATATTAATAATTCTTTCGAAATATTGAGTTTTATGCATTTTAGTTGTAAAATAGATATTATTCTAAACATAGAAAAATATCAGAACTGTGTGCACTGCCCATTAATATTTTAGCTTATATACTTTTTTTTTAATAAGTTGTCTTAAAAACGGATGAAGATATTTTCAAAAATTTTGTTTGTTTTAATCTTAATCAGGGTTCAGCTACACGAATAAAAATAGGGTTAACAACTTTTAAAACTTAAAACTTTAAAAATAGTGTTAAAGTTAAAACAAAAAATAAAGTTTTCTCTAAGAGTACTGCCATTCTTTTTGGACATCCTGATTGAACATTTTACAATGAAATTCTACCGAGTTTAGAACACGTTTAGTCAAGAAAAAAATAAATACTGTTTTTAACGGAGTCATAATGAAATGTAATTATCTATATTTTAATTTGGAACGCAACTGTAAATAAATTTGCAAAAAAAAAAATTAAACAGAATAGAGTTTTTACTATAAATTAAATAATTTTCTTCATTTCTTCGATTTATTTAGCGGATTCTTTATAATAAATCGGTCAAAATACAAATATTATAACGAAACATTGTTGTAATAATAAATATTCAAATTTATTATCGTTTATCTGCTAAAGTTAGGTTTCTAAAATATTCTTATTTTACGTTGTTTGAGATTTCGAGAAAATTCTGAGACACATAAAATCAGTATATTACAACCGCTTCTGTCATATATCGATAATGTTTATATTATCGTATTTAACAGTGATTATAAATCTATCACACGACTGCCTAAAAAGGAGTGTAATGTTTGTAGGGCGTATGTATGAGTTTGTTCCACCCTAGCAGTTCAACGGCCGAACCGATTTAGATGTACGACTCCGTGTTTTTTTTTTTCTGTTTAACTTCCGGAATCACCATTATGGTATATCTTCAGAGGATGAGATGAATGAATTGTAGCGTGTGTGAAAAATGCCATGCCTGACCGGGATTCGAACTCGGGACCTCTGGATGAAAGGCCGAGACGCTACCACTCGCACCACGGAGGCCGGATACGACCCCGTGTTGGAATCCTTACGTTATGGGGAGTGTCGTAGGCTATATAAATATGTATATATGTATGTTTAATTGTACCTAAAAGGCCAAAAACAATCATATACGATTCTAAATGGATAATCGATAGTATTTTCAGTATCGAGTTATTTGTATCGGAAATAGTGGTTTTCTAAGATCTGCTATGATATTGAATGAATGAATTACAGTAGTAAAATTTACTAATTTATTTTACAATTATTATTACTGTTGTTATTTATTGTTTATAAACATATAAGAAAAACCATATGATTTTTTGGCGGGTAGTATATTCGATCATGTAAACATGTTTTTTATTCTTGGTCTTATTTGTTGGTGTTGCTTCATCTTATTACTGTTAAATATTAATTAACGAAATTAATGAATAGTAGTACGTAAATAAAAATACTAATATACAATATAATTAAAAATAATCTACGATTAGGAATTAAATGAAATAATCTGTAAATTAATTCACAACAAAGTGCTTCTAGCGGGAGAGAGTCGTGGAGGGAGCCACCCGGCACACCACCATTGGTCTGCTATTAATAAATATATAATAATTTATAATATATTAATAAAATTAAATAAATAAAATTAATAATTTACACGAATGCCCAAAAAGGAGAGTAATATTTTTAGGGTGTATGTATTGCGGTTTTTCCAACGTAGCAGCTGAACGGCCAAATCGACGTTGATGAATGACCTCGCGTTGAAATCGAGGGAGTGTCATAGGCTATATAAATATGTATATTTATAAAAATATATGTAGTAGTGGAGATTTGCTGGTTGAAGCATAAACTTTAATGAATTAAATTAATGAACTGTGAGCCTCTGTTACTACATTAGTTGGGTTTGAATTGAATGATTCAAAACAATCGAATGAATAAAATTACAAAAATAACAGAATTAGATTTACGTTAAATAAGATAAAATAGTATTAAATAAATTTAAAAAATCTCTGTTTAATAATAATGGGCTTCCCGTGGGGACTGCGTGTGAGGCTATAGTGAGTGAGGTGATGCGAGTACGTCATGCGAGGTTAGATCAATCATTATCATTAACTGCCGGCCTCCATGGGGCGAGTGGTAGCGTCTCGGCCTTTCATCCGGAGGTCCCGGGTTTGAATCCCGGTCAGGCATGGCATTTTTTACACACGCTACAATTCATTCTCTCATCCTCTGAAGATATATTTAACGGTGGTTCCGGAGGTTAAACAAAAAAAAAGAAAAAATCATCATTAACTGGTAATAAACGGGATACCCCTAGGGCACTGTTTTGGAAGGTGCAGCGGGTGCTCTTATAATATTTCTGCAAACAATCGTCCAGTTTAAAAAATTCCAACGGATTATTTGTTAGTGAACAGAAAATCATGATGGAACCAAACCGGAACAAAAGAGCAATGTTTTTCTTCAGCAGTCATGTTTTTTTAATTTTTAATATTTATCTCTTGTTTTACGTACGCTGTAGATTATTGTAAAAGTTACGTTATGGAAATTTAGATTGTAGAATACTAGCCCACAGGGCCGGTCTAGTGGTTAACGCGACATCGCAAATCAGAGGTTCAAGTCCTAGTAAAGGTAGTTATTTTTATACGGATTTGAATATTAGATCGTGGATACCGGTGTTCTTTTGTGGTTGGGTTTCAATTAACCACACTTCTCAGGAGTGGTCGA
>JAAAKQ030111146.1:1636-14063 GCA_010016005.3 Zanna intricata
ATAAATTTTTTAAATAAGTTCATGAAGTGTTTCATGAACTTAGTAAGCAGGACAGTTCTCAGAAAATAATCCGGTCGTTTACTAATCGTATACTAATATTACGAAAATATTCGGTTAAAAAGAAATCCTTCAAATACTACGAAAATATTACATGCTATATACATATTGATACGTAAGCAATGACAATAAACTTGCTGAAAGCACATATTTTATTATGTGTGCAGTTTATAAGGAAAACTGAAAATAAAATGAAAATATTTGGTAGATAAGTGGTTGCTCATAAAATATGGTTCAACTTCCCAGATAAAACCATAGGATGAATTCTTAAATGTAAAATTTCTGAATGTAATGTAAAAGATTTAATTCCTTACCCCACCCGCCTCCGAATACTATACCGCTATTTCCGCACCATAAATTCTAAGTTATCTAATAAGCAGTCTATATATAGTAATATTCAATAATAAAATTAAACAGCTGTGTTTGTGTCTGCCTGTTGTCTGAGATTTTATTTTATAAGTTGGCAATCAAAAATATACGCGTCTGGCTACATGCCTTTATACTAAATTATCTCGGCTGCTATCACAGAATAAAACTACACATACAATCTTATAGGCCGCTAGTATTTTTAAGATGTATTAATAACTTTTACATCGCTTATGTCTGGGATGTTTTTAATGGTTTTAAAGAAATGAGTTAAGTTCCATTAAGAGTTAAGTAATTTTAATGTAATCGGTAATCTTTAAAATTTTATCTTACGTTAACAAACCTATTCCATTATATTTTTCGTTATCAGCAAAATTTGATAATTTCAGCAACTTTATTTTGAATTTATACATTTTATTTTAGTCTGTATTATATCTGTAGAGTAGAATTTAATATTCTAATAAACATATTTACTTTTTATTTTAAGAGTAGTTAATAATTTATGCAATTTTCTAAATATTTGTTTTTATATTTATTCGCCTTAAATCTCTTCATAAATATTAATGAAATAAATAGGAATGTCAAAAATCTGCCCAGATGAATTGCATTAAAATGCAAAAGAGGTTTATTTGATCGGTCAATATATTTTTAATGCTGCAATAACTTAAGATTAATACTTAAAGCGATCTAAGATAGGAATACTAAATCCAAGTGATTAGAATTAGACCACCGGGTTGATCTATGGTTAACATGAAAATTAACTGATTTCCAAGTCGTGAGTTCTAAGGTTCAATTCCCAATAAAGACAGTTACTTTTATATGGATTTGAATACTAGATCGTGGATACCGGTGTTCTTTGGTGATTGGGTTTCAATTAATCATACTTCTCGGGAATGGTCGACCTGAGAATGTACAAAACTATAGTTCATTCACATTCATACATAACATACTCATTCATCCTCTGAAGTAATACTTAAGGGTGGTTCCCGAGGCTAAAAGGAATGAGAGGGAGAGGTGATTAGAATTAATCTGTATAAAAATATCATTGATAACATTTAATATAATTAGTCCTTTTTCTTTAATTCTTTCTTTATACTTGTACATATACAATCCTTAAGGTTAATGTCAGTAGCCTTCTCCCAGTTTATGAAAAAGTTACAAAAATCTTTGTATGAAACTGTGCGCTTTACAGTTCCAACGGCGTAGTGCTTGGCTGTTGTGCGCATTTGCATATAGGAAGCTGCACATGAGGCTACGAGGGGGATAGAGCACTGTTGCTTCCGCAGGGCCGACCCTGGCGTGATTGTGGAAGGTAGTTTTTTTCTTACTTCGCATGTGTATAGAACGTTCTTTGTTCGTTCCCTTTTCTAGTTTAGTCTGTGGAGTGAATATGAAAGCGGTTTAATTGTAGTTAATACATTTTGACATTTTCAGCGAAATCGGTAAAGTAGTTTTTGAGTTATTATGGCACACAAAAAACGAAGATTGATTTTTATTCATTTAGATAGTTGACTCGGCTCGTAAGTATTTGATACAAGATTAAAATGAAACCTTTTATTAATTCTAACTAATTATTATAGAAATAAGCGTAATAAAAACGTGTACAGAAAATAGAAATTGAAAATATTTTGTTCTCTCGTCATAGTTGACATAATTTGTTAATAGGAATAAATTCGAGATATTTAAGATAATATTTTAGTTTTATATGAGTTACTTTTAAAATAAAATCTCTAAAAAGAGACATCGGGAACTGAAAAGAGATATTTAGAAACCTTAAATGTTCTTAAATCTTTTATGGAAGTAGGTTTGCTGAGGGAGAAAATTGGCGGAAGGGTTGGTTTACACAGATTCCAATATTACAGCCCAACCCTCGGCCAATTTTCTCTATTAACGAACTTTCTTTCTTACAATGTTCAAAAATAAATCTAAAGTTTCATTCAGATCTATTGAGCCGTTCAAAATTTATCGTCGAACAAACAGACTAAACTTGAACTCATGATGATTTGACTCTTTGAAGGTAGTATCATTGATATCTATACGTCATCTTTATTTTTTCTCCATTTTTTTTTTTTTTTTTGTAACATGTAACCTTCAGGTCATGCAATCAGATTTTTATTGTCTTTCACAGAATCTTCATTAATCATTAAATGATTATTTACCTTGATTCAGATTTTTTGTATTATGTCCGTCTTCGTTCTTCTTTATTACCGGTTATAATTTAGAGTTTTTATATAACCTATCATTTTCTTTTAGCTCATCAATTATTTTTATTGTTTGCCGGCGTCTCTTTTGTTTTTTTTAATATTTTTTATTAACTCTTCTAGTTCTGCTTTTTATCAATATTTCTCATATGTCTCGACCGCTTAACTTTCCTGTTCTCTGTTCTAGTTCACTTTTTATTAATTAGGTGTTAATTTTTTACGTCGCCTGTCCATTTTTTTTCTCCAACATATTTAGAACAACTTTTACTTTATTTTTTCTGAAGTAAATTATTTGAACAATTTGTTTGTTTTACGATAATTACACTATAAATTTTTCTTAAAGATTTAAAGTTTTCGCTTCTGATTTATTAAAAAAACAGTAAGTAAAATGTTACACAGCTTTTTTAAAATTTAAATAGTACATGTCACTTTTTTAAATTTAAATAGTACATAACGGTCAGTCCGTTCTAAACCAATCATAAATCGCATAGCGAAGATTCCAATCAATCAACGGTGAGTATATGGTGAATAAATTAGAATATTGTAATAAATAATATGCTCGTATTATAAATACATTTTATATTTATATATATATTATAATATTGTATAAATTAAAATCCTGATTTAATGAATTTTTGGATATTGGCTAGAAATTTTTTATTTGTAATATTTAAAAAAAGAAATCTTTACTATTTTCTATGACAAGAATAAATTATAAAATTAGTTGAGAAAAATTAATTCATGGCAATTTTAATATAACTTCATTTTTTTTTACATTTAAATCTCTCTCTTTTTATTTCTGTTTAGCCTCCGGAACTAACGTAAGGTATTACTTCAGTGGATGAATGAGGATTATATGTGAATGAAGTGTAGTCTTATACAATCTCAGGCCGACCACTCCTGAGAAGTGTGGTTAACTGAAACCAAACCACCAAATACCTGAGTTAACGTCGGAACTAGACAAGCAGAGAGCTGATGAAGTAGACGAAGAAGAATGTAGGAAAGCCCACAGAGTGGTGAAGAAACTGACTGGAGGGGGAAGGGACAACGGATAGCCCTCTACTGGGTTGTCATGCGCCTGGGCTTGCCCCGGTGGGTGGCGATGATGACGCACGAGGATTCCTGACCCTCTGATCCTGAAGGCACCTCCCCGAGGCTGAGTAATGCTTAATTGCGGGTCCGGTCTCGGGGAGGAGGAGAAGAAAGGTGAGGGGGTTTAGTTGGTATGGGGCAGGCCATATATCCCTAACAACACCTTGACAGAACCTGTTAGCTTGTTAGCTAGCCCTTAGCGAATAGGGCCCTGGGTTCGAGCCCTACACACCCTAGTGGTGTGCGTAAACGGCATTCCTTCACCATCGCCCAAAAAAAAAAAAAAAAATCCACCAAAGAACACCGGTACCCACGATCTAGAGGGTCTAATTTAAATATCTAAATTTTTATAAAGGTTCTCGATAATCAGATTAAGATTTCTCTATTGTTTGACTGAAATATCTTTGAATTTTTTAAAGAAATTTTTTGTTTTTAAATTTTTTTTATCTTGTAATAAATTTTTCTGTGATTTTTCTTGATATAAAAACAATCTTGGCGAATAATTTAAGTGATATAGAATAGAGTGACTGTTTTCAGTTTTATATAAAATCAAATTTACATAAGTAACTGTGTAAAAATAATTCTTTTACATGCATTTAAAGAGTACATTTAAGACCAAATGCAAAGAACATTTTAAAATCTCTTTTTAGAAAGAAAAAGAGATTTGTGCTTTGAAGTATAACGGAGGGTATTGTATTACGACCATTGTAAAGTCATATATTATGCACCTGAAAACCACTTTACATCACTTGGTTGTTAAATAAATATTCTCTCATAAATTGTGATTGGACAAGGTTTGGTAATAGAGATAATACTTTTAATTCTATAGAAAACAATTTTTTTCAGTACGTATCTGCTTATTAGAGCAATAAAATGCACGAAGCAGGATTCTGTTTTTCATACACTTTTCTCCTATATGAAATAATGCAGCACCATTACACTTAGCATTACATATGGATTTTTTTTTTTGGTTTCATTTGTCGTTTAAATGATTTATTGCACTTCTAAATTCCTGACCTTAATTCTGTCGATGTCTACCTTTTAGTTTGAACATTCCTCTTAGATTCAACATCCTTAGTTGTCGTTTAATATATTTCAATCTTTTTTTTTCTTTACTTTTTATTGTCGTCCTTGTAGAATCAAATTTGTTAAGCCTTACTTGAATTACTAACCAACCTATGTTTTTGTCTTAATATCATTTTTATTTCGCACTCTATTAACCCACCAGAATTTCAATATTCTCCTGGCAATATCATATCTTAAAAGCCTGTATATATATATATATATATTTTTTAAATTTATTTACAGAGTGCCCCACAAAGAATGGGAGAAACTTTCAGGAAATAACTTACTAATGAAAATAATTTTAAAAATTTCATATAAACATAGGTTTGAAAACGCTTTGTTTTCGAGTTACGGCTAGCGAAAAATTTAGCCGATATTTCAGCTCTTCTAATAAAAAGAAGCCCTATTGTAATTTTTGAGAAAAAATTAAGGAGTAAAGTTGGTCTTTTTTTTTTTTTAACTTCCGGAACCACCGTTAAGGTATATCTTCAGAGATGGGATGAATGAATTGAAGCATGTGTGAAAAATGCCATGCCTGACCGGGATTCGAACCCGGGACCTCCAGATGAAAGGCCGAGACGCTACCGGTTTCTTAAGTAATTTGAGCTTAGAAATAGGATAAAACAGGTCCCAAAACTGTAACTCCAGTAATTTATAAGATATCCAACGTAAAACAGAAACTTTGGTGTCAAAAAAGTAATATTTTTATAATTTGTTAAATGAATAATAAATGCCGAAAATTTATTAATAAAACTTGTAATGAGAGAAATTAATTCTGAGAAAATTAATATAAATACAGCTAAAACTAAAAAAAATAAACATTTTCAAAAACCGGTTTTGTATTGAAGCAAACAGATTAAAAGTAGATAGAAAATCGTATTATTCATTCTGTATCTAACAAATATTCTTTATTTTTTTTCTTTACTTAGAAAAAAAAGTAAAAAGCTTGTAGTAGGTAGGACTATTTTAGGAATATTTTTGTAGGACTTTCCCGTCATTCAGCTAAAGCTATGTTCCGGGAAAGTCCCACAACTATGATGCCAGCTTTTTTCTTTGGTTTTGTAAACTGTAATCTCCATTTTATGATTAATAGATTGTGATCAGAATCTATGTCTTATTTTTGCATAAGTTTGTATGAAAATCTCTGTCTATCCGTTACCGTTTGCCTCTCTCTCTCTCTCTCTCTCTCTCTCCCTCCCTCCCTCCCTCTCCCTCTCCCTCTCCCTCTCCCTCTCCCTCACCCTCTCCCTCCCTTCCTCTCTCTCTCTCTCCCTCCCTCTCTCTCTCTCTCTCTCTCTCTATTTATGTTTAGCCTCCGGAACCACCGTAAGATACTTCAGCGAATGATATATATCAATGTGAATGAAATATAGTCTTGTATCACCCGCGCCGGCCTCCGTAGCGAGAGTGGTAGCGTCTCAGCCTTTTATCCGGAGGTCCCGGATTCGAATCCCGGTCAGGAATGGCATTTTTCACACACGCTATATTCATTCATCTCATCCTCTGAAGATATACCGTGGTTCCGGAGATTAAAAAAAAAAAATAATGTAAAGTCTCAGGTCGCCCACTCCTGAGAAGTGTGGTTAATTGAAACCCAACACCAAAGAACACCGATATCCACCGATATATTATTCAAATTTTACTAGGATTAGAGGCTTAGAACTCTCGACTTCAAAATTAGCTGATTTGCGATCCTGAGTTAACCACTAGACTGTGGTGGGGCTATCGTTTTTCTACCTAATAAATTCGTTTACCTTCGTTTATATCTTTTTACCATCTTTTATGAATTAAAAGGATTATTTCCAGTTACTACTTCATACTTTGCAGAAAATTTTAAAAGCCAAGTTCCTCTTTAATTTCTTTGACCGCCAACACCAATGTCCAATTTTCAACTTTTCTTTCTTCAGGTTCTTCTATTAATATGGAATTCCTATCCAGAATTACGGTAGATTTTCATGATATTTTACATACATGATTAGATTATGAAATTGTTTATATACTTTTTTTTTTATTTCTTCATTTTCTGCTGAAGAGATTGGCGTGTAACCGAATATTGTCTTTTGTTTGGGTTTGGTCATTTGTTTGGTTTTGGATCTATTCTTTCTCTTTTTCTGTTTAGCCTCCGGAATTACCGTAAGGCATTATTTCAGAGAATGAATGAGGATGATATGTAAGAACGTAAATGATGTTTAGTCTAGTACAATCTCAGGTCGGCCATTCCTGAGAAGTGTGGTTAATTGAAACCACCAAAGAACACCGGTATCCACGATCTAGTATTCAAATCCTAGTAAAGGTAGTTACTTTTACTAGGATTTGAGCTTTAGAATTCTCGACTTTGAAATCAGCTGATTTGCAATGTCGCGTTAACCACTAAACCAGCCCGGTGGGCTTTTGAATCTATTCTGAAAAACACTTTTTCCACTTTAGTTCTGATGATAATAATAAGCGGCTTATTTTCCATTCTTCTTGTCTTGTATTTTTTTATTTTTTTCAGTGAAATAAGTGCATTTAAATTTTGAGCATTATTAAATAAAGAGTTTTCCTGAAAAAAACCAAATAATATATATTTTAATTTTGTCCACACTACAAATTTAGATATATAAACGACATTGCAGGTTATTTTTCACTAATAACCGTATTTAAAGAATTTTATAAATGATATGATTTTCAGTAGCAATAACTTGTTTACCACAAGATTCCTTATATTACTAACAAGCGTCATGAAAAACTCAAATATTTTTCTCATCTGACCATTATAAGTTTTTAGCAGATTCTAACTCAGTAATCCATAAAATTATCTAAAATCCATGAAAATCCATAAAAAATTCAAAATTTAGTAATCTGATTTATTTCATTAGCATTTTACCAGCATTTCAGTAAGTTTGAAATGATATTGTATGACACAATATGCAACCGTATATTCAACTCAGTAAGAAAGACAATGGAAACCATTTCACTCCTCATTATCCATAATAAGCTGGTATGAGATGCTTGTTATCTTTTAAAATGGTTTATGAACGACTCGGGTGTCTATAAGCACTGCGATTATGATATGTAACATACCCCAGAAGAAGATGTTGTATGTAGTTGATGTTTCCTTGTAACACTAAAAACTTACATTTTATTCGTTTTTATCGTTTATTTCTAAAACACTTGCATCGATTTTCAAAAAACATATTTGAAAAACCGTAAGGGTGGATATTTTACATGAAAATTATTAATGCAAAATATTTGTATATATTATGTTGCAGAAATACTCATGAATGTCTTAACAAATTAATTTAATTAAATTAAATGATAATTTTTATAAAGCAGTAAATATTAAAAATAAATTTACTGAAATTATCGAATTTATGGAAAGATGTTTGATCTAAAAATATTGACTGAAAAGAGACTAGAGATTAATTTAAAGTTAATCGTCTTCATTGATTATGAGAAAGCTTTCGACAAGAGAGTTAAGGGGTCGCTTCGTGAGAAATCATAAATGAAAGAGGTTATTTAAAACATGTTATAGAAGTTATTAAGAGTAAAAGGTGATAAAATATCGAAAGAGATATATCTATATTAATCAGTTTATACGTCAGGGTTGCAGTGTATCTTTTACAATATTTAATAAATATAGAGAATATAATAAGGAAATGGAAAGTACAAATTACTATGTGTGGAGAGTACAAGTTATATGTATTGTTATTCGCTAACGATTTATTTATTTTACAATACAACGAATATGTGCTTCAAATAGCCGCACACAGACTACAGCAGATTTAGATCATAACATAAGGATTTCTGTACAAAAGTCTATGGTTTTCTTGGGGGAAAACAACAGCTCGTACGAAAACAGTGTTAAAGATTACAAGTTAAAAACAGGATCCCGACAAATTCAAGGCGTGGGGCAGCAATCGAGGCGCGTGAGGTGCTGTGATAATACCATAAGGTGGGCCCGGCATCTTATGTTGTAGAGGAGGAGGGGTTTTATTTGGTAAACCAAGGGAAAGTCCCACACTGCTATGGGGTATGCGACCACATGCCCTACCTATAAAAGATTTCCCCTTCCTCCGACAAACAAATTAATTAATTAAAAAAAAAAGAACAAATATCTCATTTCTGTTACCTGGGTTGCTACATTAGGCCAAGGAAGAATTCCACACTACTATGACGTATGAGACTACATGGTGCCTATAAAAGGTTTTCCTTCACCGACAAGCAAATATCTTATTTCTGTTACCTAGGTTGCTACATTATATATGATGTTGATGAGGGCACTCGCCATAAACTGAACTAGTTCCAGTAATGCAACTATTATATAATATATATAACAATAATGAACTAGTTCAATATGTGGAGCATTCTGGTGAACATTAATGAAGAATTCTAGGAAGAGATCAGGTTAAAAATTACAAAAAGTTGGCCGTTCCGTTTTTATTATACGGTTCAGAGCCGTGGGTGCCTACGTTTCTAAGATCTGTGAAAGATCGTACGAGACTGGATATATTCTACGTTGATGATATCCGGAAGGAGTTAAATATATTTAAGATAAAAAATAGAATTTTAGAGAAAAAACAAAGACGATTAGCGCACTCGGAGAGAATGCCGGATGAAAGGTTTTCCAAAAAAAAAAGGTATGTAGGACGAGAAGAAGTTGAATGAACTAGTAAACAGGGTGACATATTGAGGCATTCTTTTGAGATCGGAACAGATGATTCACCTATAAGTCTAACGGACGAAGAAGAAGAAGAAGTTTATGGAAATTGTCTTATCGTGTTTTGTCTTTAATACCGAAAGTCTCGGATTCGACTCCCAACCAGTATGGTACAATTTGCCATCTGGGCAATTTATTTCGAATCAATGCAGAGTAGTCGCTAATGACTTTAATAGCTAGCTGGACTTAAAAAAAATAATAATTTGAGAAAAAATATATTTTATTTATAATTCAGGAAATTTTTAGAGAAGTATTTCGAAAAAAAATCTTATGTGGACATCAATGACTTCCTTGTACACCTGTTAAATTACGTATACACATTTCTTTTTTAAAATGAAAAGTACATAAAATTTTACTTCATTTTGATATTTTTTCATGAATATATATATATATATATATATAATGAATAATTATTTATCGTGAAATTTTTTTTTTTACAATCAGATGTTAATAATTATTTATAAATCAATATATTTAAATTAAAGAAAAAGCTTAAAAAAAAATAAAAGATGATTAAGTCTGATTCGAACCGATGTGCTCCTTCCCTTGTAAGATCAAAATATTTCATTAATTAAAATTTTATTTGGTTATAACTGGAACCAAATGAAAATAAATACCACTTAATGATACTCGTATATCGTTGAAAAACTCTCAATAAAGGGCTTATGAGTGCAGCTAAGAAAAAGTTCAAAATCCAAATTTTTTTTATTTTGGACTTTTTGGATCCACTTTTGATCCAGTAGATTGTAATCAAAAGTGAAGGTGCATATTTAGATATTACAATAGTCTTAAATACAAAATTTCAACATCCTACCGCTAATTTTTTTTTTAGTTATGATACATACGCACATAAATACTTATGTTCATACGTTACTCCGAAACTTGTCAAAATGGAATCAGAGATGGTCAAAATAGATATTTCCGTGGAAATGTGAAAACCAAAATTTTTTCGCGATCACAATACTTCCTTTAATTCGTACAAGTAGGTAAAATGTATACGATTATAAGTACGTAAATTAAACTGATAAAAATGTTGTTTGAATATTGGTTTCATCGTATTTAAAATAATTAATAATTTATGAAATAAATCATAAAAAATCTTCGTTTACATCCTATAAGTGCTAATGGGATGGATACACATTTGGAAAAACATTTTTTTCAAATAAAAAAAAAAATAATAAATATAATATTTGTCTGATCTGAGGTTTTTCATACATTAACAATAAAAATCAATATTATTTTTAAATTATAAATATTATTTTTTTCCATTGATTGAGCTGATGACATAATTTTTGGTGATAGAGTTCGATAAAGGATTCTATTAAAATATTTATTGATTTTTAACATTCTACATAATTGGAATTTCTCACAGGTCAAATCCGTTTCTTGACGACAAAATTAGGTAAAAACAAAGAGATCAACATGTAAAATGAGATGGTGTGTGTGTATATATATATATGTATAATGTTGTAAGCATTCTGACAAAACCACAAAAATATTCCATTCACGTGTTAAAATGCTTAAAATATTATTTAATTGAAATTCAGTCGTAGTTTCTTAATATACATAATCTTCTGAGTAATAATAACAACAATAATTTAAATTGTTGAAAAGATATCACGTTCATTCCGGGAGAGAAAATCGTATTACAGGAAGAATGGAAAGAAAGATTAAAGAATGAAGCAGGAATTTCTACATCGAATCGTAGTCGCCGGGATCGTATGGCATCATTCGCAACGTTTGTACTCTAGAGGGACAAGAACGTCGTAGTTGTTAAGGTCTTTGACCTTAAGTGATGAACAAAGAATGGCCTTACATTAGGTCGATTCTTATTGGCCGGTATTAAGATTGCCCGCCAAAAATCAGGGTCAAATATTTCACACACAACACACGCATACACATATAACCACTTTTTTTATACGGCGTTGTAGGTTGCGCCACAATGCTACCACAACTCATGACGAACATAAATGTACACAACTTATTTTTCTTTACACCCGTTTCGTTAATTCTTTTACTAGTATTATTATTATTTTTTTTTATGAGGTACACAACTTCCTGTTTTACAGTATTGCCAACTGTTGAAAATTATTTTCGTTGTTGATTTTTTCATCGAGTATAATTATGTTGTATATTAAGATAACCTTGTGATCTTTATAATATACAAATGTCATAGTATTTATTTTGTTTTTATATTTTAATTTCTTGTGTTTCAGTCAACAGAACAATCTAGAATCTTTTTTTTAAATGAATTTTACAATTTTTTTCCTTGTTTTTGTCATTTAGCTATGAAAGTTGGAAATAATTTTATCAAAATTCCTGTTATTATTATTATTGCGTATTATTTTGGCATAAATTATTTTTTTTATCATTGTAAATTATAACTTTTTTCTTAGTTATGTTTTTTTTTTATAATTATACACATATTATGTAATATACAATTATAAGTCGTCCTTAAAAAAATAATAAATAAATAAATAAAAAGGCTGTATTTTATTACAATTTAATTTTTACGTAATCCGACAATTTTATCTTTTATTATCAATTTTGTATTTATACAATAGAATGTTTGGCTTACTCTTCCAAATTAAATACCTTACTGAAGCAGAATTAATTTTGCGACTAATCAGAGAATCTTCGAAAGCACTGTTATACGACAAAAATTTCTTTAGAGTCATGCAATTTTCTTTTTATATAGATTTTTATTATTTTTTTAATTTCAGAAAAAAAATATTGTGAACGGAATTTTTAAAAAATCAGAGGGTTGAACAGTCATATTAATTCTTTAAAATACAATAACAAAATACTAAACTATACTTACAACTGTATAAATAAAATAAAAAAATTAGATATAATACCAACAACTTTGAATTACGAAATGGAGAATGACATCCCAACCCCCGTAGGGGAAGACACCCACCAAGTGACGATTCCGGTCGCCACATCA
>JAAAKQ030111168.1:0-10096 GCA_010016005.3 Zanna intricata
TTTTTTAGCCTGAAAAATTCAATAAAATTAGTCCCAACACTGTATTCTTTGCGGCTTTTAAGAAAAATTGTAAAAACTGCAAAAAATCAAAGACGAAAATTGCACTTTTCGAGTTTTTCTACAACGTTTTCAGGCATATGTTTATTGGAAACTTTTTTCTTATTTTTAGATATAGAATCTGTTTCAGAGAGATTGCCATGCAGTTTTGATATATCCTGTATATATATATATATATATATATATATATATATATATATATTAAACGTGTTTAATATAAACACATTGAAAAATATTCCAAACATCTATAAGAGAGTAAAACAGTTCATAGCAAATCCAAAAAGCCTAAAAAGATATTTGGCTTGTATCAGCTACTTTTCGTATCGTAAATCTGTTTTTTTAAATAAAGTCTTGCTTGAACCATTCTCTAACTTCTGTGATGATAGTGTCATAAAATGTTGTACTTCATAAAATTAAATTTGTCATGGTTCACTTTCATTCATAGAACATTATGAAGCCTATACCACATGTGACAGATTCTATGTTCTAAAGATTTGCAACTGTGGCTCTGGTAGAGCCCTGCTGATTTATTTTTTATCTTATGCATCCACCAGTCTTGAAAAAGTAATATTATTGAGCTTCAGAAATTGAATTTAACCAAAAACAAGACCATTCAAATCCAACATACAACTGTATCATGTTTGTTTTGAAACTGGATCTTGCAGGATCACAGAAAACACCAAAATTTCCAAGATGATGTTAAGTTACATAATGTTGAAAAATAAGCTAGTCATTCCACTTCTCCTAAATACCTATCCATCACTACGAATACTTATCATTTTGACAAAAAGTAACTTTATGACATGACAAAACAGAGGAAATGTTTACCTTTTGGTGCAAATAACTATTTAGAACTTTTATTAATGGCTAATAATCATGTCACTTAAAAGTAAATATTATTAAAAACAAAAACCTGTTTTTATATTGAGTGCAACTAATCAAACGGTATTGTTGGTCCAGAAATTAAAAAATAAAATCAACAATTCCTTGGGACAAATATGTAATACAATTCAATTAATTATGTGCATATTAAAAATTTTACTTTGTAAAAATTTACGTTATTTAGTAATTATTCGTGTTTTTTTTTGTAATCCATTCTTATATATTGTGTCCATTAAATATTACTAAGTAAATTGCTGATACGATATAGGCTGCCTCATTTGATTTGAGAAACATTCTACATGATATTGTATACATGTGCTAAAGAAACAAGATTACTTTCAAAATATAAACACAATCATTTTGTTTATATAGGACTTCATGAGACATCCTGAAACATTCTCACTACTATAAGTAAGCATACAATATATAAGAGCTAACGAGAAAGATACTCAGTAACAACAGAAAAATTATATTAATAAAAATATTTATTATTGAAGCTCCTAATAAAAAGATATGATTTGCTTCAGTGTTATTAGTGTTTTACTATATCAACATACTTTTATCTGTATGTAGTAGTAGTGCAGGAAGAGATGGGGTTAAGGCATCAGTTTTAAATAATGTATGTGATTGTCTTTAAGTTAGAGTGTGTTATTTGAATTTTAGATAACTATGAAGAATATTCTTCTTTGAAAGCATGTGTTTATACTTTAAATTGTAACAGTAAATTGAATTTATGAAGTTAATGGCAGCTTTATTAGTTCATGTAAAGTCACTGATGAAGTAAAACAATAAAATACCCTGCATAATTTTTTTTCTTTTAAACATTATTTGCTAAAGATATTAATTATTCTTTACAATTTAATTCTGGAAACTTTCTCAATTTCTTAACTTTTAGAAATATCTAGCAAAATATATTCATCATTACATTATTGGTACTTCCCATCAGCATTTCTAAATTTTGAGCCTATGAAAAAAAAATTTGGGTTAAGTTTTAAGTAATCCCAAGCAAATACCCTTGAGTTTATAAAGAAATATGAGACAGATATACAAAGTTAATGTAATAGTAAGGCTGATGAATATATTGCTGAAAATTTCATTCATTCCCCAGTTTGGTCCAATTATTTTGTTCTTCAATAGGCTAAAACATTTACTAAAATTGTCTATGTTACATTTGGTACAACCACAGGCTGCAGAGTTGCAATCAGGAATTAAAAGCTGGCTCATAACCTCATAAAGCCCATCAATGATAGGTCACTTGTTTGTTGCACTGTCATGCTAGGTTAATTTTCAAATTAACATACTAAACCAGTAAAGGAAAACTGCAAATCACCACTAAATAGATATACACCAGAGTAGATATGTAGTTCTTAGATTCTGTAAAATTCAGATCAGAAACATCATAAATACGACACATCATAACATCAGAAACATCAAATATGTTTATTTTAATCTTTTCATTGCTGACTAAGCCAGACTACATGATCCTTTGCAAAACTTATCATGAACAATTACATCATCTCTTCATTTTTTTTTTGTTTTTCAAATAAACTACACTCAATCAATTCACTTTATGCATTACAGATAATAAAAACTTAACCGACTGAGCTGGTGTAGTGGTGAACTCATCATTGCAAATCAGCTGAATTCAAATTTGAGTTCGAAGGTTTGAATTCTAGTAAAGGTAGTTTATACAGATCTGAATACTAGATTGTGGATAACGGTGTTCTTTAGTGGTTGGGTTTCAATTTACCACACATCTCAGACATGGTCAACCTGAGACAAGGCTACATTCATTTATATTCATATATATCATCCTCTAAAATAATACCTTAACGGTGGTTCCAGAAGTTAAACAGAAAAAGAGAGTAGATAATGAAAAATTGCATTTATAATTTTTTTTCCAATTTAATATTTCATTAAGGAAACAAATTTTTATGTCTTCTAATCACAGTTAATGTTTCTAAGTTATACTATATGCACTTTGCATATTTATTTGCTTTATTTCCAGTTAAATTTGAGACTATATCGTGTGATAATACAACAGATGAAGCTAATTTAAAAAAGAAAAAAATTTAGTGTACTCCACAAAAAAAAAGATGTTCCAGAAAATATTGCTTATGAGGCAGTTATGGTGTACATATACACTATAAACCGAAATGACTATATCTGAAATCTAAAAGTACATATTACTGTGTACAATTATACACAGTGTAGCATATAACTATATATGCTTTGTTATATATTTTTTTGTGTTAAGATTTTTATTTAGCATGTATAGTATTCTCACATCAACTCATATTAAAAAGAGTTAGGTCTACAACAAAACTTTTGTTAAGATGTTTTTCATTCTGCATTGTAATTTTATTTCAATCGTTTTGAAATTTTAATAAAAAAAATACCCTATGAATCTTTCTGAAACTGATGAGGTTATCAGGAAAAGGCTCTTTATTTTATGCACTGCTCTAAAGAAATTTTTTTTAAATGTCAATTTTTTTTTTTAATTTTAAAAAAAGAAATGCATTCCATTATTTTTTTTCTATTTCCATTATATACAGTAGTAATACTCTTAAATCATATGAGCTACATATTTTAAGTATTACATAATAAAAACAGAGCAATATTTATCCTTAAAAACTAATAATATAAAATATTCTGGAATCTGAAAAACTGTTTTTCCCATGAAATCGAGTCCAGGCAGAGCTGGCTCATGGTTGATTATGGTCACAGTAATTAAGGGGGAAGCTGGTAGATGTGTAGTGGAGAAAGGCCAGTCCTTGGGGGTGAGAAGCAGGGGCTCCATCATGGCACCATCTGCAAATGACCCCTGAGGAATACTTGATTCTGCTGCTTGGAGACTGGCTAACCTAGGAGTAGCCCACAATAACATCATCACAGGACTGTACCGATGCCTTGTGGCCAGGTACAGTACCTGTGTGGTGATTGGAGAGGGTTTTTAGTTGATGCAAACCTGATAGTACAGTCTTATACGGGCAGATGGTGGCTGGTAAAACTTTTCCACCTTCTAAATCAAAAAAAAAAATTCCATAAGCATAATGCAATTAAACTGATCACTTCTCCAACTTTTTAAATAAAGTGCAGAAAAGTTGTGAATAACCAAAAAATTATAAGAAAAAATATTCTTAGGTAAGTATCTTCGAAAAATAGAAGATAAAAATTTGGTGCATAAAAAAAAAGACCTTTCAAAAAATAAACCATAAAACTTGAAAAACAGTGGCAGGAGATTAGGCATAAATTAAGTTGACCTATATTATTTCTCAATCAACACATAGAAGAAAGTTAAATACTGTGTAATACAAGTAACCTAAGTTTTTATTTATTTATATAAAGAGTATAGAATTATGTAAACAAATTTTTTTTAACATACAGATTTTGAAGAAGTAAATGTAAAGAATTGGGATCTACAAAATTTGAGCCAGAATGCTCATTCACATGGATGTAACACCCAGAACTAAAATGAAACAAAAAAAAATTCATTTCAACCCCTAAATAAAATTAAATTGCAGCCATTTTTATATCAATAACCAATTAAATAAATATTTAAATAATTTGTAACAAAATAATTTTTAGTTATTAAATTCTAATTGATGATTGAATACTTCTTTTATCACACATGTTTAATGACTTCTAAATTTTAATCCACCGTATAAACCTAAAAGTGAAGTTTCTGTAAGTGAAAAACATTGTCAGTTTTGTCATCTTTATCAAAATGATTTAACTACCTGAATATAGTCATACTTGCAACAATCAGGATTCATAATTATAAACTACACTGGACTGAATTATAAAACAATAAAATTTACAAAAAAAGATTTATTTATTAAATAAGCTGAAACACTCTATATATGTATACATAGACTTCTAAGAAAATTAATGTTATAAATAACCTATAAAATAAAATCTTTTGACAAAAATTTACTTAGGGGAAACCATCATCATCTTCTTCAGCCATTTCTTTAGCCAGTTCAAGGTCCTGCTGTTCTCGTTCTCTTCTTTCTTCTGCAGACTCTAAATCTTTTCCATATGACTTAGGTGGGTATCTCATTGCTTTTACACTCTGGTTATGTAAATCAAGACAAAATGAAATTCTTTGATGGAAAGCTAACTGAGGTTCTCGAGTACAATAAATATCAGTCGATTCTTTACTTTGCATATAACCATGTTCAGGATCTAACGTGGCTTCAATAACACCATCTCGAATAGCTTTTGCAACAATAAATTCTGCATCTTCAGGTGAATCTAGACCTAGTTTTAGAGCAATATTGGCAGGAGTAATTCTTGAATATGACAAACCGATACTTCTTATAGCTGTTTTAATCACGTTATGTCTGAGTCGCAAAATCAAGGTAAATGTGTGGTCAGCTCGGAATTGAGGACCAAAATTTTCTAAAACTTCACCAAAACGTTGTAAATTTCCTAAACGTACTGCTTGTGTCAATTGAAAGTAAGGAGCTAGTGCTCTTCTTAGAGCAGCTTGCCTAAATATCTGACGCTCAGGTATATCTCCCAGAAGTAATTCAACAGTTACTGCAAGCTTTTGTGCTGTCTGTCTAAAGCCAACAGCAGCTGTCTGAGGAGCTTTCCTCATTGCCTGGACCAGATGCTTATGTGCAGCAGAATATTCTAATCTTGCTGCTTTAATACGGCCAAGATAATACAAAAATCTAGCCCACTCATTGTTACTAGCTGTTTCTGGGAAAACAGATTTCGAAACAAGTTTATCAGCCTGATCATATAAATTATAATGCAAATAATTTCTCAAAAGGCAATTAATAAGTACAGCCTGCCCTTCGAAATCATTTCTTAAAGTAGCTGTTCTCAATCTAGAATGAAGAAAACCACGAATTTTATCTAACTGATTTGTTAATTCGTAACAACGAGAATGATAGAAATAACATTTGGCAGTAACCAAATCCAAAGTACGCCTGTTTTGAGCAGTAACTTTAGCCATTAAAGCATCAGAACATTGAACTGCTTGAATATATTTCTCATTATCGATTAATTTTACAAGTACAAGAAGATGTAAATAAGCATCAACTTCTGGCAAAAGCGGTGTATTACAATTTTTACCACTTCTCATTCTTTGTACAGTTGAGGTTTCAGTTTCCATAGGTTCATCAACATATTCCAATAAAGCATCCCGTTCTGCATTGGAATGAGTATAAAATCCAGAAATAATACCACGCAAAACAACAGGATTTAATTTTCTACGTGTATTTGGTAAACATCTTAAAACTCTTAAAATAAACCGAGGTTCTTTAGTTTGTACAGCTTTCTCTATCTGCCTGGTATGTTCTCTTATATCTTGAATAGTTAATAAATCTATATCTTTCTTGTCGACTGGACCATCTCCGTCACCAGACGGACTATCCACACTTTTCATTTCAACATCAGCTACTTGTTCACCAACACCAGGCATTTTGATGTACTTAAATCTTCTATTCCAGCTGCTAACTGAAACAAGACAGCACACTTTAAATATTTTGTATTAGAATAATCAACAACTTTAGTGATTAAACACATTAACTGTTGTAGTATAAGTTATTTTTTAGATATCATGAAATATAAAAAATGATAATACTATTTACAAAATAAAAAAAATAATAAAAAATGCTTTGTCATAAATTTTAGTATAAAAAAAGAAAACATTACAAGCATTTAAAGTAGAACTGACAAAATTCATCATTGGTATTTTGAAACAAATTGCTAAGTATGAAGGAAGTCAAAAGTTAAGCCTACGAGTAAGTTACCAACTATTTATATGAAAATATTCTATTTTTTTTGTCTTTAAGCAGACAAATATCTCCATAGTAAACATGCTACAGTCTATAATAAACCGATAAATATCAGTGACTCAGGCTTTAATTCCTATCTTTTTAACTCATTCTGAAATTTTTTTCAATATTAATAGTTCTGAATTAATCAATCCGAAAAGATTTTAGTTAATTTGATGAACTTAGGTTAGCATACAATGCAAGAATGAAGGATAAGTTATTTAAACAATTTGAATTAATTTAAACAGTTCAATTAATTATAAAATGCTGATCAGAACGGTACAGATAAAATGAAATTATGTTTACGTTGTAATAAAAAAATACAACTGATTACACTCATATAACAGCAGGTACAAAACTGAATTATAATCAACAAAATTCTAATCAAATGTATCACTATACAAAAAGTTAATAAAGGTAAGAAATATAAATAAAACAAAAAAAAGTTTAAAATTATTAATTCTTGGAATAATAATCTGAAATAAATTTATTATAGCATTTTCAGCTGCTCTAGTAACAATTTTTTATGACTTATACACCTGTTCTCATCACGAAAGTTTTTTTTTCGAGTTAAGCATGCATATTTAGAATACCAAAAATTACACTAGTTATGAACCGTATCAGTTCATTTAATATATTATTGTCAAGCTTTGGTGTGGTCCTAATGACTGAAACGATTTAGTCCTTTTATGTGTACATGTATGCGTACATCAAAGGGACTATTTACAAGAGGTAAATAGTCCCTATTGAGTTGAGGTGTTCTTTTGTTGAGGTGGAGGGCTTCTTAGTTCTGATTGATAGCAGAGAAAGAACAGTGGCACCGGTCAATGTAGATACGACACAAGAATAACTGAAAATGCTGTAACAGTTCTTTAGTTTATAGTTTCAGAAGTTTAAAGTTTTAAACAATGTTCATCACTGGTCTTCATGGAGAAAAACCATAAGCAGTAATTACAGACAAATGAAACTGAAAATTTTGTATAAGTGTCATCATACATACACACATATTGCACAAAGAAATTCATTGAAAAATAAATGACTATTCACTAATCATAAATACTGCATACAAGTTTTAATAGGTCAGTTGTATAATTTCAGTCTGTACTTGAATATTTTAACAGTTTCACAAATATAACATGTTACCTTGCAACATACTATTATCCAAATTACAATTTAGGAATAAAATTCCACCAAGCTCAGGTAAAAATTCTGAAAACACTTACATTAAATAAACCCTAAAGACTACAGTGAACCAAAAATTATTCCTGTAGTATCAACAGTGTAAACAGCTAGGGAAGGCTTAATTTTACATAAGATTTACAAAGAACTTTTTAAAAATATACAAAACAGATGACTATGAAATTATTTCAAATTAACTGAATGTTATTATTGAATTTTATAATAATTTTCCATTAATGTTGTGTAAGTTATAAATGTTTCAAGATAAAATCTCAAAAATAAATATGGTAGTAGGGAATATGACAACAATCAGATTTGTAATCTTGTTCAGAAGAAAAACTAGACTACATAAATTACAGCTTAGACTGTCACAGAATACCTCTGACACTTATTATAAAAGACAAAAAAACAGTGATGTATTATTTCACCAAAGCGCATAAAAAGATTTTAACCTTCAGTTGTTAATAAAATGTATATCCAGTATAAATTATTAAACCAAACTCTCCAGTCTCATTACATTACAAACTATTGTCACAGGTCAATTTACTCACAAAGGAGAGAATGCTGTATTATCTTATTCATTGCATCCTTAAATAAGTTTTAATAATAAATTATAAATCAGGTTTTATTAACATTCTAAAATGTAATAAAAAATGTATTTAATGATTTACTTCATTGAGAAAAGATACAATAAAAGAATATAGCAACAATACGAACTGTGAATGCTGATTTATTTAAGAAACTAGTATTATAAGGCAACACACTGTCACATAACTGTAGAAATATTTAAAATCAAATCAATAAACTCAGTACTCTTTTGCTAAGCTTTTCTTTATTACCTATAGACAACGTAATTCTAAAATAATCTTAGTTACAATTTATATCACTAGAAAAGTACCCTGATATTTTATTTTAAAAAATGTAATGTAATAATGTGAAACCTATTCCATTATTATTGTAATTAATGCCTGAAATACTAACTGTAATAGTTTATGGACAAATAGATCAAAGGATACAATTATATATTATAGTTTCACTGTGAAAAAGATATATGCAGCAGAACTGCACATTATTTTTGGTACTGCATGATGGATAATAACCCCTTCTGTATTATTGAAGCCATCTTTTAGAAACGAAAGTTTCATTTACGAAAAAAACTGGTGTTAACCAGCTTGAGACTAAATTACTTTAGTCTCAAACTATTTTGATAACAGGTTTTTAAACAGTCATGAAAACTAAATTGTTAATGAGTAAAATTCATAGTTGACGTTTTAGAGAACCTCCATTCTCAAAACTATTTTGACACTCTAATTTTGAGAATGGAGGTACTCTGAAACAAATCAACTACAAATATTAGCGATAATGCTAGGAATTGCAGAAAATAACATTCAAATCAAGACAATAATAATTGAAGAAAAAATTTAGAGGAGGAACCAACCACACAAGAAAATGAAAACAAAAGAAATAAGACACAAAACAAAACCGTTAAATTCACTGGTGTCATTGACCTTTAAACAGAAACAAAAAATGAAGAAGAAAAAATTCTGAATAACATGGATTTTCTGCTAGGAATGAGACTAAATTTGAAAATTAACAAATGTAATGAAATGAAAAAAAATATGGAAAATATTAAAAATTAATGTACAGAACATAACAACTAAGATAGGGAACATAACATACCTGAACTTACAGAATTTTTATTTAGCTAGTAAAATTACATGACAAAGTGAATTTAAGGACTGAAGTGTATAAGAATCACATATTGATATAAAAGTTAAAAAATTCTTAACAATAATTTTTTGTTGAGTGTAGTGATTCATGTTAGCAAAACATGGACATATTAACACGATACTGGACCTAATATTTAACTGAAGATCTTGTTAATTCAGTAACAACCAAGAAACATCCAAAATCAAAAGAAAAGGGAGATGAAAACTAAAACTTGTCAACTTAGGATACTTGAAGCAGTAAATGTTATGTATAAAGGATTCAACTTAGTTCTTGGAAAAAAGAAATTGCCTTAATACAAAATAGTAAACATGTAAAATTTATTTCTCCATTATAATTTAAACTCAATTATTTCCTGAATGTTAGATTTTTACATGGGTAAAATTAGATTTAGATTGGATTTTTACATGTTAAATTCACAAATAGATTAGAGCTTTATAAGAATTAAAGTCCAGTTT
>JAAAKQ030111179.1:0-14061 GCA_010016005.3 Zanna intricata
TTATTTTTAGATATAGAATCCGTCTCCAAGAGATTGCCGTGCAGTTCTGATACACCCTATATAATAATGAAAAACATATAACTGTTGTAGATGACTGATTGTTTAAAATAAAAAAATGTGATTTAATATTTCACATTGATAAAAGTAATGTATAGTAACTCTCATAATAGAATGATTATTCCTATGCTGACTTATGCTAGCCATTCCATACCCCATTTACAATGATACTTTTAAATAAATATAAAAAGTACACACTTGCGACAGCTTGAACACTGAACCATTTCTCGGTAGGCAGCAGCCCTATAGGCACGATGGCATAATGGGCAAGAAAACCCCTTATTACGTTGCTGGTAACATGAATCGCATACTGTGTAATGAGCATGCCACCGTGAACTTTGACCGGCCCCTGGCGTTCTGGAACCACAATCACTACACAGCCTGCAACACTATAAACAAAACAGTCCTGATGAAAACAAAATTCTATCGATGTAACTCAAATTATTAAAAAATATCTTTTTACATAAAAATAAACTTGAAAATTTGAGATAAAATGTGATGCGATAAAAGTAACTAACAAACTCATTACAAATTAAATTATAATAAAATTTGGTTAATTATAATAAAATAATAAATTAAGTAAAATTTAAATAAATAGAAATCATAATTTGATTCAACATCATGATATAACAAAGTGAAAATGTGGAAAACACACATAAGATAAAAGTTACTTATCAAGTTCAGCAACTCAATATGAGAAAAAATAATTACAAGAAATATTCAAAACTGCAAAAAGAATGTACTTCTGTCAACTTACACAAAATACTTAATGATCAACACTTATAAGTTAACATGATGCAACATATTGCAGAGAAATTTCTTACAAACAATTTCATTAATGGTTATGATCACTTCTTTTATTAAATATTGTAAATCATTTAACGAAGTTGGATTCTGAGCAAAACTGGATCTTTAATGAAAAGCCCACAAAAAAAGATTTCTGCCAGGGTCAAATCCAGAATACAAAGTGGTCATTGTCAAACTAATCAAATGACTGTCAAAAAATTCTCTTAAAAACTTTATGGTTCTAGCAGCAACAGTGTGAGCTACTGCACTGTCCTGCTGAAAGTAACACCTGTGTTTATGTATCTTTAAACATGCACTGAACTGTCTAATAATGTGTTGGCAATGTTCCAATGACTGTTCAAAGAAAATTAGTCTAATTACATGCTTTCTAGTTATTGCACACCAAATATAAAGTTGTTGTGGATGTAATCCAGTTTCAACACACGTTTGTGGACCCTCATTGTACCATTCAATGAGAGTCAATATATCCATAGAGTCCATATCCAAGTTTTGTCATTAAAAAATACTATCTAAAAGGCCTAAGCTGCCATATGTAAATCTTAGAAACCAGTCAATAAAGTTACATCATCTTTTGTCATTTTTCCAGTTTTAACTCATCTTGAGAAGACAATTTCAAATCATTTTTCAGTAGCTTATAAATAGAACTTAAACATTTCACAGCTAATGCAAGTTTGAGAATGCATAAGCAAGGAGGTATTGGCTATATGAGTGCTTGCCTCTTCCATTTTGGCATTATAATGGACTCGAGTTTTCCACTATGTGAATGATCTTCAGAATGTAACTTTCTAAAAACGACCTACTGCTGAAAATATGTTCAAATGGTTACCGAGGGAAGATAAAAAAAATTGTCAAGTAGTGTTACCCAAGACAATTTAGAAACAATCAAACACAATCCAGAAATGTTCAATAATACATGACTGGGGAAGAATAATAGGTTTACAATTATGACAATAAAACAAAAGTTCAATCTTCACAGTGGAAGAGGCATGAAATCATGAGCCAAGAAATCATGCCAAAGTTGGAGTAAGTCAAAGTTCAATGCTCACTGTTTTTTTTTTCATCAGGAAGGTGTTATTCACCATGCATAAACTCCAAACGCCAAAGTGTGAACAAAGAGTATTACTTGAAAGTTCTTCAGATATTACATGATGCAATAAGAAGGAAACAGCCTGACTTGTGGAGTGGTGAATGGATGATTTATCATAAAATATCCATTCATTGAAAATTATCCTAATTAAACACGGGACTTTTCAAATTCATCAGTCCCCTGTATAGTTCTAAACTAACTTCCTGCGACTTACGGCCATTTCCGAAATTGAAAAATCATCTTAAAAAAAGATTTGATAATATAAAGCAAATTCAAAAGAATGCAACAAAGCAGCTGTAACTTATTCAAAAGAAAAATGCAAGGAATGTTTTCAAAAGTGAAAGCAACATTGGAAAGATGTTATGGCTTCCAAAAGGTAATTTAAATGGGACGTCACCATTAACCACAATTAACTTTCACCAGCTAGAGCACAAGGTCAGGTAATTTCCAGATAAACTTCATATCTGAGAAAAGTGACATTAGTATGTAGCAGAGAATACAAAAAACCCTGTTTTTAAACACTAGCAGTTTTAGGTAATTTTTGTTTACAACAATATTATGTAAATTATGCCAATTCCACCAAAAACCCATAAAACATTTGTTTAACCTCATGCCTGAACCATCATCTTTTGTATACAAAAATGTATTTTTTTTTTTTTTACCAAGTAGCAAAAAAAGCATATCAGTTTTTTTTTCAGTTGTTGATGACAAGTTAAATTTTTCATTTCTAGATAAGAAAAATTACAAAAAGGAATAGGATAATAAATTACATTTTCACATGGTTATGAGTCATTAACAAAGAATGACAACAGCAAAAATGCTTCATGTAAATCACATGGTTTTGGGAAAATGTGTTAATGCTAATATGTTAATGATAACTGCAATATTTTTTTCAAAAATCTGTTACAATCTATTAAACTTTGCATACAATGTAATTATTATTTGTATTCTGGGTAACATGTATATCTTACAATCATTTTGTGGCAAGAAAAATATGAATATCTTTCTTATGATATTATTTCAATACTTGTACTCAAACTTAATCTTCAATTATAACAAAAAACACATGAATATTTTTGTACTGAAGACCATTCAATACAGTTAAGACATTCTTGATAAGAGTTGCATGAATAATTAATTTATCTTAACTCATTCAATTATCTGTTCTAGTGAATAATTTATGTGATGTTTAAATTAGACTCATGCAATCTAAACTCTAGAATTCCTTAAATCCTTCTAGAATAAAAATAATTTAATACAAAACACAAAATTTAATTCATCTGTTTGAGAAACCAGACATTCTGTAGAGTCAGACTCACACAACATAATAGTAAACTGAAAAAATATCACCAGATTAAAATAATAAACACTTAAATTCTTCACTTTCAATTGAGAAACATCTCACTCAACTAGAGAAAATTATATGATCCAAAATAAAAAAACTTGTTACATTTTATTTTCACATTTGTCATATAAGTATATAAAATAATAGTAAAATGAGACTTTTTAAAAAAAAATAACCCATGAAAAATCCATTTTAAAGTTTTCCTTCAAATAATGGAATTTTTCTTTATGCCTATTAAAAATGTTGGAATAGTTTTATTGTATTTTAAATATTCATTTTAAATTTTCCTCTGAAAATATCTAGACTTGAAATCTGATTAAGCCCCAATTAAGTTGCAATGGACAGTACCGTTATCTCAAGACTACTAAACAAACAATCAAATCACTAACATTTAATTTTTTAACGTATTTATTCAAAAACCTAAAAACCATCAATCTGCAACCTCTGAGCTCTATGTAAATTACTCCAATAAACACTTTCTACTGAAAAATACATTAAGTGACAACAGATTAAAAATTAGAAACAATTACCTTATAACATACATATTTCTGTTAAGTAGTCAAAATTTTTTTTTTTTTTATAATTTTATGTTTCTAATTTAACATGCTTTTGTCAAATGTAGCATGTAACATTTTAACTGCTACACTGCTTACTGTTCATGTGCCTTAAAATCTTGATTTTCTTGAGCAATAAGAAAAATTTACAATATCTCAGAATTTTCAAAGATTGATTCTATTGTTGTTGTGTCTTCTTTATATCCACCAACGGCATATATCCATTCTTTTCAGTGTAGTATTAAACAATCACTACAGTTTAAATACAAATACATCAGGTCACTAAATTTCTAAGAATGTATTTTGCTACTATGTTAAATGATCATATTTATTATTTTATATAAAATATATATTCTAAACGATTCTTTAATGATGACCTTTCTTCTTAAGCTTAAGCTTTTTAGCCATTCTTGCTTGCTTAAGCTTTCTTATATACAATATATATTTTACAAAAAAATACATATTATGTACAATTCTTTTATGGAGTCCTTTCTTAAACTTAAATTTTTCATCCTTTTTTACTTGCTTAATCTTTCTTTTCTTTTTCTTTATATATCTTCTATCATTACACACATTTTCATGTAGAAATGGAAATAAGCCAAATATTAAATTCCATTAGATTTTTCAATGCAGCTTCTCATTAACAAAGATGTGTTTATAAGACAAAATAATTGAATAAGAAATCTCGATGTTTGTTTTTCTCCTGGACGCCCAATGAAGTATCATCATCAGTTCTTGGGCATGATATTTAATAATTTTTTTTGTAAATAGAAAATAAATAATAAAAAGCAAAAATTAAAATTAAAAACTATAATCCAACAACATAATAACACAACATAAATGGAAAACAAGGTAAAATTCTTCAAGATGTTCTGCATAATTATGAAACACCAAACTATAAACAATGGAATCAACTTTATACAGGACTGAGCGATCTGTAATAATTATCCGTATAAATAATTACCTTACACTTCCAACCGTATTTAGGGATGGTGGTAACGATTGGACGGAGACAATGTGGGTGATATGCTTTCTCGCAAGTCTCACAAAGCATTACTTTTGAAGGATCTTCAGGCTGCCGACATATCTGACAAATTCTACAATCTACACATTGCCAACCTGCCCTTACACCTGTAATAAAAAAATGTCACAGTAATTGAAATAGAATCAAAACCTGACAACTTGAAATATTTATGTTATACAAATTAAAAGTATATCATCTTTCAGTTGTATATGTAATAAGATGCTATTTTATCATTTTATACAGATGTCAGAAAACAGTTAATCCTATCTATAAGATGTAATATATTTAGTAATAATATAAACATAAATGTTTTTGTCCAGTTGCAAGCCCTGTATTTAGTTGTCATCCATATGATCAACAATGAAGTTACATGTTTAAAAAATGTAATATACACTAAAACAACACTAAGTTTCAATGCAAGCTAATGATAGTAATTTTTTTTTTACATCAGTAATGGAAAGAATTTTTATAACATAACAAGAATAAATTCTACAAATTGCTGAATAAATACATATCTCATTTTCAAGAAAATTTTTAATATTATTTATTTGTTTTATTTTCATGTAAGAAATAATTGTGTACATACATAATTGTGTATATATATAATTGGGCACATATATATATTTTTACAACATTTATTAGTTTACAATTTTATAAAAAGTACTCTTAGTGTGAAAATACAAAATAATGTTAAATATAATTCTAAATTAAATTATTTCTTCATATTTACAGAACTAAATGCTCATGAGCAAAAAATTAATAAATTTTTAGTAAAAAATTCATTTAAATCTCATTATTTTTTACATTATTTATTATATGAATAAAAAATTCTCAGTTTATATTTTTCATCTACTTAATATCAGAAACTGACTGACCATTAATAAGTCTGAATTTTACATGATCAGAAATAAACCCAGAACCCAAAATTAACCTCTCATTGTGAAAATTTATTTATAGAATTATAGTATACTTTTTTTATAATGACATTTTTTCCCAAATTTTACATTATACAAGTATACAATAATGAAACAAGATAGAAAGAAGAGATACAAAAAATCGCTTTCTGACTAGAAACTCAGCCATTCTGAGATGTTTACACTGTTTTCAGTACTCATTTACAATAAAAGGTTTTAACACATTCAGTCTGGGCACTGGCAGGCGCTTGGTCTATGCTTACATGCAACTTACTGACACACACACATGTGCGTGGTAGTACAGCAACTTTTCTATCTCTACTGATGATTTTTTGTGTTTACAGGACGAAAAACACTTCTCAGTTATCATCGACTGGACATGATATATTTGTTCAAACAAAAACTGGACATTTAAAAATTAATTAAAAAATAAAAACCCAGACAGGTAAATAGAACATTACTTTTGACTTGGTATTGTAGTAATGTTTATATTTTGTTACTGTGCTTTTCATTTGTAGTTACACTGAACCTGCTTTTTTGATGGAATTTTAAATTTGCCTGAGCTTTTATCACTTTTGAAAGAGGAAAGATTTATAATAAATAAATTTTATAAATTATTTGTATTTCAATTAGTATTGATTAGACAATTTACTTTTATAATTACATATTGATACTATTATTTTTATTTTAAATTACTTTTTGGCGATTATTTATATCTTTTAAATTAAATGCAAGTTATATAAATATTTTTAAATTCATTATTATTCTTTTAAACAAAAACATTAAAATACATGATGTATTATGGTTTAAAACATAAATAGTATTTACTTACTTGTAAGATCTATTTTAAAACATTCAGAAGAATTTACAAAACAAAAAAAAAACACACTAATTTTCAGGTCATGAAAATAAACTGTAAATTAATCTGCTCAAAAGTAAAATAAAATTTTTTTAATTAATTACTGATATAAGGAATAAATTAGGATTTACAGTACATAAATTTAACACAAACTCTTTATAAGTAAAATCATAAACTTACGTCTTTCTTTTTTCATAAAACGAAGAAGTAAATTGTTAGCATGATCAAGTAATAAGTTTATGAAAACACTCAACCACACCCAAGTGAGTATTCAGCGAGGATGGAATAAATGCAGAACTTTCTTGTCTCCCATGTGCACCACATACCAGCATGAGATCATATTTTTCACACGTTTTATATTCCACAACATAAATAAATGGTGATAACTAGTAAACTTAATAGAGTTAAGAACAAAAAAATAACTCAGTATGAAGGGTTAATACACCAATTAAAAGCCAGCAGTGAATGTGGTAAGTAATACATACATAAATTTCTCATTTAGATAAGTATTTTAACCCTAATAATGATAAATTTGTCTATTACTACTGATGAATAATAGCAGTAAGACAAATCTGTAAGTTCTTGAATACAGGATGAGTAAATAAAGCGTATTCCTTTTTACCTTTTCTTGAAATGCTTAAAACTGATTTCCAAATAACAGACCTATCTTAATTATGTTATACAGAAAATTTATTTTACAATCTTGTCTAGATATATTCTTGACACGCTATCAAATGACATACATGTACAGACAATTAAAAAATAACAACTCTAATGTTAAAAATTTATTAACTTCAGAGAAGGTTTTTGTAAAATAATGTAATCCCAAGCAAATCAAGAAACTGAAAACATGAAACACAAACTCTGCTATTATTTGAAATAGTTAACTAAATTTACCTGGTAATAAAGCTAAACCAACACAGGCACCGTGATAATGGTTACCACATATGGAACACATCATTAAATTTGATACATCACCCAATGAATAACATGAAACACATGTAACATCACCAAGATTTGCTGAAAAATAAAAAAATGCAATTATTACCATCATATCTTCATAACGTAAAAAAAAAAGTTATAAAGAAACTGAAATGAAAATTTTCGGTCTGCATTGTACAACTTCTATCATACATTAGTATAATGCATTAATATTTAATAACCATTATGTTCATGTTGGATTTAAGGCTATACAATGCATGAATATTTATTTGTAATATTAATAACAACAGGCTATCTCTAATTTTTTATTAGAAAAAATATTTTCTAGAACAGGAAATTTCCAGCTTAATCTGAAAGGCTATATTATAAAGTACCTTTCAGATCTGAAAGGTATAATATAAAATTATACACAGATGAATGTGATAACTTACAATTTTTAGCAGTTCCAGATACTTTTTTTACCAGATTCTCTTAGTTTCAAAATTTTATGTTTTCCTGTTAAAGAAACTGTCTTCCTTGTAACTTTCTTGGAAGATTTTTATTTCCTTTTTTCAGAAAAAAATATACTACTTAAATGTTACACTCCCTACAAATATGAATTATTTTATTTAATTATTCCAATGAATTAATCAATAAAAGTAATATAAAAAAAAATTAACTTCAAACTTTAAAATGATACAATAAATAACGAACCTATGGCATGAAATATAACGATTAATAAAGCCGAGAGAATTTTTGAGATAATTTCAATATAAATTGAACTACAAATCTGAGAAAAGGAAACAAGTACAATTTTCTTCCACAACTGAGCCCCTTTTTCATCATGATTTAATATTTAAAACTTTTTTAACTAAATATATACTTGTCAGATATAACTCGAACATTTTTACCTACTGAAAAATAATAAATCCTTAAGACTACCTTTAGTCTTAATTCCAAATTGTAACTTAAAAATTTCAAATAATTAATTCAATAACAAAATCCGACATAAAAAAAAAAAAAAACGCCACCTAATCATAATGATTCTTATCAATTTTATACTTTGATATTTTGAGTAAAAATGTAAAAAATAAAATAAAATGAAGTACACAAAAGTCTGAAATTTCTCTTAATATTTTACAAATAAACTGTACTGTTCACTAACTACTTATAGTTGAATCATCAATTTATGTTTGAATTACAATTTTAAAAAATATTTGTATCGATATTATTATTATTATTATTAACAATCTCAGTTATTACTTAATTATTTTCTCTATTTTATATTCACTGCTTGTTAAACATTAGATAATTCTAAGTTTTCCCCTTTTGTAAGCTAAGAAACAATTCATTAAAAATATAAGTAGAATATAATTAAGGGGAGGTAGGGGTTTAATAAAATTTAACTGAATCTTATATGGATGGAAAGAATCTAAATCTTATCATGATCAAAATTTTTTGTAGATTTTCCACATTTTGAAAGTGCAAACTCAATCAAATAAAATGACTTCTCAACAATTTTTATAGAATATTTATAATTTTAAAATAAAAAAGTTGCTAATATGCAACACTAAGATTAAAAAACAGTTTCCTTTGATTTGATTATTATGGACGACAGTAATAATTAATTCTATTTTTACTGGGATGTTCAATGATAATCCTATAAATAACACCGAAAAAATAAAAAACAAATTAACTACCTTTATATTTTTAATAAAAAAAAAATTAATTAATTAAAAGCCTGCAAACATTGAAAAAAGAAGTTTCTAATGTTTAAGGATTCTCTATTTTAATGGTTTAAAAATACAATTTTAAATAATAATAAACCACAAACTTAATAATAGTTTGTTTAAAATACACATTTTACAAAAACAAATGTCTCCAATATACTGGCATAAAATTTTGTTCACTTTTTCTATTTTATTAACCCCATAACGGTTCTTTATTTAACAGAATATCGTATTATTATGCCCTTTTGTTTTCACTAAACTTGTAATTTTTTTTTTTTTTTATCTACGCAATGAAATATGACAAAAAACTAATTTATGTATTTTTCTTATCATAAAAATCAGAATCATTCTCAGCTAAATCATTTAAAAGTTAAATGATTTAACTTGTATCAATAGTAGTATAACACTATCATTTACACTTTGTGAACAAACCATGTTATACTAATAAATATCACTAACAATACCTAATTGACATATCAATAATATTGTAAAACACTAATATGTAATTCAAATACTGACATGATGATAGTTCACTTATAAAAAATTACTAGGTTATAGTAAACAACTCTGTTATGTTATTTAAGTACAGTCATATCCACAGATATAAACAGATGGAAGTAAAAATGTGACTGAAAATTACATGAAAATAATAGTAAAATTATCAAAATTATAAAACAAAACTAACATGAACGCAACTTATGGAACGATCAAAACCATGGAATTAAAACACATGGCAACAGCTGTGCAGGATTCAAAACAAGATAAATAAAATAGAAAACCACTATACTACTAGAGCTTCACCCTTAAATTTGAGTAAAAATGGAACTAGACTAAAACTCACTGAAGTACCTCATCAAAAAAACAGAATAAAAGAGATCAATTCATGATGACAAAAAAGTGGATACCGAGTTATTTCACCAAGGGCAATTTTTATTGAGGTAGTTAATGATGAGTTCTCATCAAAAACCGATAAGGGGTTAATAGGAAAATTAAATAAAAAATTAATTCCTGTATAATTTACTACGCTAATTAATAGGAAAATGTATATATATAAAAATATTAGATTTAACAAATTTAAAATGAAATCATCTTTATGATGGATGTATTTTAATAAATAACAACAATTACAAATTTTAAAACAATTTTAATATTTTTCAAGAAATGATTTTTGCTTCTTACTTTTTAACTGTACTCTTGAAATAAATTACCTTAGGCCTGGGGAGATTTTATATCTCCCAAAATCTGATGGAATCTCATTCACTAGAAGAGATCTAAAAATCACAACCTTAATGATTACATAATTAATGTATGGTCCCTAACATATTTACATAAAACTCTTGTTTGAATGATAAAGCAGTTTTTTAATAATACATATACATTACATTATATGTATACATTTTATTTTTACAAATTGGAGAGTTCTTTTTCTTTTTGTTATTCTGTAAGTCAGTTCATTAGATTATTATTTATATTGACAATCAGTAAAATAAGAGTGGGTATGATACGACATTCAAATTATTTATTACATATATTGTTAATAGTACGTACGTAATAATGGAACTTGATCAAGATGTAAACTACATATAAGCGAATAAGTTTTGGTATCTTGAAAAGTTCCAGATGCTGCTGCACATGGAAGATGAAACTGACGCTGACAATTGCTAAATGTACAAGCAGCGCTTGCTCCGAATCTACAGCAGTACGCGCATCTACGACTTGTAGCTTTTACAATTATTTCTCCCACATTTTGTAAATCTAAGTCTGTTGGACGACTAACTCCTAAACTCCACACAGCACAGTGCTCATGAACATAATAATGACCTATATAAAAAACAGAAAATGAAATCAGATAGTAGTATATAATGCAAATATTTTATGACAGTTTTGACAAATATATCAAACATCTTGACATCCACACATAAATGCAGAATAAAATGATGCAAGGCATTTGTAATTGATAAAGTAAATAATGTATTTGTTTAAACAGATCCATTACATATCTTGGTTTTTAGTTGTTTACAAATGCGGTAAATAATATTCAAATTACATACCTGTAGTTTCAAAAATTGAAGAAAGATCTGGTTCTTCTGCATAACCAACTACACTAAGTTCATCCAGTGGCTCCTGCCCATTAGTTGAGGGATGCCTGAAACATTTTTATTACCTTACTTTAAACAAATTATTGTCAAGTTACATATCTAACATAAACATTAAAAAAATGCAGACGATTCCTTGACTTACATATATCATATCAATAGTACATGATGATTACTTTAATACACATGAAAAAAGTAAAGGGAATGAATATGCTTTCTTCGCACACCTCTTCAAAATAAGCCAACCTGTTTAGGTCAACACAATACATCTTATTAAAATTTTACACAATCATAGTAATTTTCTAGGTGTGTAAATTTTTTCACATGGAGATCTTACAATCTATTATGAAGTATGCAAAACAAAATTATAATCTAAATCAGAACAAAATAACTTATACTGATATCATCCATAACTAATTTAGAATTTACATTAGCACCATTTCAGCAAAAAAATGTGTATTTTAATGGTGAGCATCATAAAAAAAAAAAAAAATAGTAAAAACTGATAAAAAAAATAGTCTAGCATTTATTTATATGGGAATGAATATTTGTGGAACTGCAGAATAATCACAAAAACAATGTATGTAGATTTAGACACTTCATATAAATCAAGTATTGCAACTGAGTAATAGATTATTTACTTGAAGTATTTTAATTTTTAATATCATTGACTTTACACATTAGCTGTACTATTAACTTTTAACATTCAGTATCTGCTACAACTTTTCAGTATCTGTATATAATTAAATCTTGAAAACAAACAAATTGTAAATATTAGGTAAACAAAATCAATTTGTAATATTTCATAGTGTAGTTTATTTCCAGAAATAGATAATTGTTAGAATAGACACTAGTTAAAACTGTCATTTTAACTTTTTATTCTGAATAATGTTCAACAACACTCATAATATGTTAACTGTCCTTAATTTGCTACAGTTAATTTCGTTATATTATACCTATGGTTTAAAAAATTTATTTTAAATATGAGTACAACAATTCAAATTATAACGAAATATATTACGGTTGTTAGAATTTATCACACAGTTTAATTACTTCATGTTAAAAAAATAAACAAATATGCAATTGTGATTTTAGTATTTTTTACCAAATGTGATTATTCAAAATTCATTATATTATAAAAATATGCTCAGAATGATTTAAAAATAAGTTTGGGTTGAAATTTTTACCAGGTAATAAATAACGGTCTAATAAATAAGAATAGTGCACCCTCAATTTACGCGTAATTTTTTTACACAATTTCAGTTACATGCGTTTGAATAAATCGGGAAAATTATTTCTGAATACACCATATGTTTCGCTATACGTGATCACAAGGTCATTATCATATTTTGTAAAACAGACTAAAATGCTGTAGTGCAATACATATTTTGATTAAGAGATGATTAGATATCCTCACTTTTATCCTGTACTAACAGGAAATGACTATTGAGTTATTGTAATGAAAAGAGCACTTGTTTTCACAATCATCGTTAATTTGCAGTTTATGTTAGCATACATGTGCCTGCGAACAAAAACATTGCATTAAATGTCTTGTTACTGTTGGCATTCAGTCACATGGGTAGTTAGATTGATTTATTTAGAGTAGGTGCAAGATTTCGCGCTTCTGTGCTGCGGTTATATAGTTTTGGGGCGACGTGTAGGTCGCAAGGGCATTTGCTGCTGAAGTATCTTACTCTGATGCTAAATGTCGACCACAGCATTTGCATCGGGGGCATCCCGACCGAGGTCTGGCTGAAGACTGAGATATGTAATCAGTACAAAGGTCAATAAGACGACTTCCAGTAAAGCCCCTCAGGGCTAAAAACGGGAGGGGTGGTGTGGCGACCGGAATCGTCACTTGGTGGGTGTCTTCCCCTACGGGAGTTGGGATGTTATTGAGTATTAGTGTTTTGCAGCTACATTTGTAAGCCAATTTTTTTTTTTTTTTTAAATACTGCACTGTTCCTTGACCTACTGTGATCAAAAAGTGAATGTTATGTTAAAATCTAAGAAACAAAAAAAAGTTTTATCGTCATTAGAAAAAAAAATTCTAAACTGTCTAGATAATAAAGATACTGTGGCGTCTGTAGCTAGAAAGTTTAACTTAAATGAATTGTACATGTGTACAATACGGCTCAATAAAGATAAAATACACCAACATATCACAGCCAGTGTACTGGTTTATGCCAAGATTGTTTTGTACACACAAAATCCGATATTGGAGTCAAAAAGTTGTTAGCAACAAGGATTGAAGACCAGACTCAAGAGGATATGCCATTAAGTTCAGCTTTAATTCAAGAAAAGCTATGCAGCTTTATTGCAGGTATCCAGAAAAACGGGTAATGAACCTGAAATTTTTTCCAATAGTTCATCCAGTTTTAGTTTTAATGCTAATAAGGGCTGGTTCAAGAGAATAAAAAAAAGACACAGTTTGCACAATGTGAAACTTCAAGGTGAAAAAGCTTCTGCAGATTTAAAAGCTGCTGAACAATAACAATACAATTTTTAAGCATCATGAAGGAGAAAAGTTATATATCAGAACGGGTTTTTAATGCAGATGAAACAGGTGTGTGAAAAAAAAATGCAAAAGCGTACATTCCTTTTTAATGAACAGAAAACCGCACCAGGTCATAAAGCAGCAAAGGATTGTTTTACATTATGGTGCTC
>JAAAKQ030111190.1:0-18886 GCA_010016005.3 Zanna intricata
ATAATATATATATATATATAATTTAATATTTATATAATTATATACATAATTTATATATATAAATTTATTATATATAATGTTATTAAATTTAACATTAAATTTAATAACATAAATTATTATGGAATAATTGTTTCTTATAAGGAATTCTATGACAAAGTATTAAAAGGGTTGTAGTAATATGCTGCTAAATTATTTTTAAAAAATAAGTCTTTTTATTGAAAGAAATTTAAAAAAAATTATTTTATGTAAAATTTAATTAGATGAAATAAAATTATAATATCCTGTAGCTTAATGAAAGAGTTTTGTAATGTTAATTTAATGTTATTAAATTATAATTAAACAATGATTGTGATAAGAGGGAACTCATTAAAATTTTTATTTGCTCAGATACAGACAAATAAAAATTTGCCAATACACTAATCACAATGAGTTGTGATTGGTGTATGGAGCCTCTCACTTCCAATTCAGAATTGTTATATTTAGCCAAAATAGATAATCAAAATTTCCAGAACATGTTACACTGGCTATTAATATTGGGGCTTACAATGTTTTATTATCTTCAGTTTTAAGTGCTGTCTTTTTACTGCTTGAGTTATGTCACTGGTTTTGTGCATAATTTTAAAATCTACCTATATTTATTATTATTAGTTAAAAATAACCTTTATCATTTAATTTATATCTATAAAAACATTTTTTTCATTTATGAGTTGTAATTGTTAGACTTTATTTACCCATTTAATTTATTATTTATTTATTTTTTACTTTTTCTGTATTTTCATATGTTCTCTGAATGATGAATTATATACTTTATATTTTTTGGTTTTTTCATGGAACTCTTTATAATTTCTTAATGCTATCTGTTTACAGCTTTATTACTTATTTATGTTAGGTGTAAATGTTTGCTTTTGAGCATGTTTTCTTTCTGTTTCATTCGTACATTTAACACAGATCTGAAAAAAGTATTTAAAAATTAAAGAATAATACATTGATCGTTTGCCACAGTTATCTGTCACACAAGTTATTTTACACAAAATTTACAGTGAAACTTTTACAATTTCTCTCTCTGATTTATGTATCAACATATAATTACAAGAAAGTTTTTTTTAAACAATCAGGTGATTTCATAGAATTTTTGCAAAAAACCACATAACTAACAGTAGATTCAAAGTAAATTAGTAAGCTGACTATCTCATTGTAAGAAGATTTATACTTTCAATGAGATTGTTCTGTATAGATATTGTGCCCATGTTTTTAACTTTATAATTTTCATGTGATCATTAACATTAAAAACAAGATTCATTTATAAAAAATACATTTGGTAGTGTAGTTGTAAAAATGTATATACAAAAAAAACTCATGCTTTGAGCTGTGAGTTAATCTAATCTGTATAAAAAAGTTAATATTTTTGGTTTATATTTTTTGTATTAAAGTTGACTTTTAAACCTACAACATGGAAAAAGATTGAAGCTGAATGTTCTGCTACTAAAGATAAAGCACAGAGGTGGTGTGAAGTACTTGAAGCAAATGATAATATCGATTGTATTTTAGGTTTGCAAAAACTTGCATTGACAAATCAAAACGATGATAAAGTCGTATCATATGTAAGTCTATTATACATAATTTCTTTGTTTATTCATTTTATCATTAACATAAAATAAATATTAATACTTATGTATACAGTAGTAAAACTGACTGTCTAACTGGCACAGGAAGTAGCTTTTTTTTTGGTTAAAAAAATTATAATTTTTCTTTTGGTCTGGCTAGATCCAGTAAACTTTTTACAAGTTAGCCCCAACATTGGAACTCAGAGTAATCAATAATAATTTTATTATTTGATGTTACTTAAAGAAAAAATAATAACAGAAATGAAATAGTTTACTTAGAAAACCAGAAACAGGTACAGAAATTGGTTTGGATCAATTTAAAATAGCTAATAATAAAATAATGAATATACACTTAGAATGAGTTAAATAAATCGCCATTTTGACAAAATTATTTGGTTACATTGCCACTATTAAGAAATGTACAACAGTTTTGATTTGAAAGACTGAGTTCATCTCTGTCTTGATTGCAGAACATTATGTTCTCATATTAAACTTGACTTGCTAATAATTTTTAATGAAATTTTAGAGGAATTTTTACATTTATCTATTACATAAGGAAAATAGGGATAGGCAACATTCTTGTTGGACTCCCTTTTTTACTATGGCTTCTTTCTTATGTTCTTCATTATTACTGTTGCAGTTTGGTTCCTATAAGTGTTAGCAATTGTCTTCTATCTTCCTACTTGAACGCAAAATTTTTTAAAGTGCTGAACATTTTATTCCAGTTTACATTACCAACTGATCTTACTAACAAATGAGATAGATTACTTATCAAATAGACTACTTATCAAATGAGTTTTCTATAAATGCCGTAATGTTGGTTTGTTTTTCTTTAATAATCCTTCTACTATTAATTTGAGCACTAAAATTACTTCCCTATTTCCTATACTTTTCCTGAAACCAAATTGATGTTTTCTTAACATTTCTTTCACTCTCCTCTCAATTCTTCTGTACAGAATTCTAGTTAAAACTTTTGATACATGAGTAGTTACGCTATTTTTTCTGTATCTTTCACATTTATCTGCTCATGCTTTCTGTGGTATCATGACAATAACACATATTTTGAAGTTTAATGGAACTTACCCTTTTTCATAAATATTGCACACCAGTTTGTATAACCTATCTATCACTTCTTCATCTGCACTGCACAGTAATTCTGCAGGTATCTTGTCTATCTCAGGAACCTTTCTGCCATTCAAATCTTATAATGCTCTCTTAAATTCAGTTCTCATTGTTGTATCTTCCTTTTCATCCTCTTCAACTTCCTCTTCTTCCACAATAACACCAGTTTCTATTTAATTTCCTTCATATAACTCTTCAGTATATTCCACCCCCCTATTGACCTTTTCTTTTATATTAAACATCAGTGTACCTACTACCTTTGTTTAACACATTATTGGATTTTAATTTACGTACCACAAAATTCTCCTTAACTCTCCTATATGCTTCATTTATTTTACTATTGATCATTTCTCTTTCCACTTCTGAACACTTTTTTTAATTCACTCTTCTTTCGCTAATTTGCACTTCCTATTATAGTATTTCTTAATTGTCTATAGTTTCATTTACCTTCTTCATCATTCTTCTGCATTCTTATACTCTCATCCATCATCTGCAATATCAACTTTGCTACCCAAGGTTTTCTACTAAGGTTCTCTCTTTGTTCCCAAGGTTTTCTCTTTGTTCAGCCTAAGTTCATTTCTGCTGATTTAAGAATTTCCTTTTTAGTATTCTCCCAATTTTTTTCTATATTTTCTGTTTTATCTTTTTTCCCATATCTCTTGCAATATTTTCCTCAAAAAGTTTTTTTACCTCCTCTTTTTCAAGCTTCTCTAAATTCCATTGATTCATCTTACACCTTTTTGTTCAGGCTTCTAAACCCCAATCTACATTTTATTATCACTAAATTATGGTTGCTATCAATGTTTGCTCCTGAATAAGTTTTGCAGTCGACAAGTTGGTTTCTAAATCTGTTTAACCATGATATAATCTGTCTGATACCTTGCAGTAATGCCTAATTTTTCCCATATGTATATTCTTCTATTATGATTTTTAAACTGGGTGTTATCCACATACCTCTCCCATATGGTTGCACCTTCGTTCCAGCTACTCTGTATCACTGAGCACTCAGACACCTCACTGTCGGCAAGGTCTCATGATTCATAGAGGGAGAGGAAAAAAGACTACGGAATGCAAAATGTTTCACATGGTCCTCAATCGTTAAACTGGAAGAAAAAAAATGTTAGTTTATGATAGTGGAGTTCATATATAAGATTTGTATTATATTACAAACTGATAAAGGTCCAAAAAATATTTAATAAATAAAAGTTTTTAACATACATAATCTTTACAAACTGATAGCTTAGAAATGTTTGGTTGTTTAATTTATGTTATAATTACATTTTCCCAGAGTGTAATAAATACAGTCTGGGGAAATTCTGTTGGTAGCAGTGTTGGGTTTAGAATGTAGAAATAGATTTGTTAACATTACTAATTAAAATCTATTTCATCATTTGCAATTATTTGAAAAAAAAAAAAAACCTTAAAATTATATATTTTTTCATGTACAGTACAGTTTATCAAAAATTGAATCTTCTGAGAATTATATTTAGGAATTAGATTGTAAAAAAATAACTTTTTAAGTTGCTGCTGTCTGAATAATTTTTTTTGTTCTTTTGAAAAGATTTCCACTATTTCCTCACCATTCTGTGAAAAATATGTAAAGAAATCTTAACAGTATGTGATTAATCCTTGTTTCATTTTATACAAATTCTTTAATGTTGATAAACCGTAAATTCCGCATTCTTTCATTTCTTTTTTTTTTTGTATTAATTATAATTGACTGTTTTTGACATTATTTCTTTTCATTCCCAAAGTAATGTTTAATTTAGAATAATTGTTAATTTTTACTTTAATTTATTATCATTATTATTATTTTTTTTTTAATTTTTGATATCTATTATGTTTCAAAATGTGCAAGTACATAAGCAAGATAAATATGTGTACATGTATTCAAAACTGTATGGATATTCTTATTCTTAATTATAATTAATATACAGTATTTGTATAAATAACTGTATATTGTATCATTTTTACTCTGATTTTATCTAATACATCTGTTTATTCAAATTTTTTTCTGGCTAAAATATTTTAACATGTGCAATATTTATTCCATATGGTTCCGAATTATATTTTTGTTGTGATGAATATAATATCAGTGCTAAATAATTATATTCTATAATTTTATATGAAGTTATGAAAAAACCTTCAAGAAGCTCAAACCCACATATATTTGAAGGGATTTCTTTTTTTCATCATTTTCCTAGGGATTGTGAAATCAAGAGATGATAGTACTTGAACTTATTTTTTATAGGACCCTTTTGGTACATGTTAACTTTAAAATTTAACGTTTACGTCTTTATAAAATAAACTGACATTTCAGCTTGATGTTTTAATTTGTTTCAAATTAGTCAATGTTCTTTAGATTTATTATTTTAATAGTATTAAAAAAGGGAGTCCCCAAAAATTAATCATTGTGTACTATAAATTTCCTAAACGATTTAATTTTTTTCCTCATCAAAAACATATTATAAAATTTTCTTCAGATTTAAAACTATTTTATTTTAATATTAAAAATATTTCCTAAGAAATTTTTTACTTTGTACAAGAATGACTACAAGTTTAACAGTAATATGTAGCATAAACTAATTTTGTTAAGATGATTTATTTACTTCTCATATTTTCAGCTTAAGAATGATAAGTTTAAATGGGAGAAAATAGTTGAAAAAGCAGGTACAACACTTGATCAAGCAAAAAATTGGTGTAATAAAATGAACGCTGATTTTAATTCAGAATGTATAGAAGTGTTGCAGAAACTTGGTATGACAGACCAGCTTGATGAAGAAACAGGAGATAAGGTAAATGGAATTTTAACATTTAAATTATTGTTAATATTACTGTCTCATTTAGTTTGCGTTTAACCTACTTCAAAAAAGGGGAGAATTTTGTGATTATATTTTTATCCATGTTTATTGTTTACTTTTATTGAATATATCACTTTTTATGGTTCTTTTCATATTTTGTAGAGGAAGTTGCTATAATGAAACTGTTGTTTCATTTACTATTTCAAGTTGTAATTTCTGATATTTATGATTTCATCTAGAAATCAGTTTTGTTCTACAGACTCACTCAAATTTCATACATTCAAAATTAAGAGACTGAATGTTGCTTGTTAGTGTTATTTGATAGATGCTTGTGAATCGACAGCTGTTGTAAACACTTCTTACTCAATGATATTCTTAGGAATAAATTTTCTCTTGTTTAAGGTTAATACAAAAATGTTATAGTTTTTTTTTCAAAACTAATCTCTTCTTTACTATAATAAAGTACTTGTTACCTTTTTTATACTATATATTTTGACTTATATTATTCATTTGAATTTTGCTATGTTGTTTGAATCTTTCAATGTTAGAGTTTAAAAAAGCTATTTTGTTGTGATTACTTCAAACATAGTTATCTAAAATAATTAGCTTATCTTTTGATTCGTGACCTTTAGTCTGCATATTAATTGCTTAATATCAGTGGTTGTAGAATTGCGATCCAAGTATAACAAAATTTGAAATTTATTCTATAACTTTTTTCTTAAACAGTTTTTTTATAAAAATTAAATTTAACTTTTGATTAAAATTAATTTTTTAAATTATTTAATTTATGTTTATGACAAAGAGTTTTAAAAAAAAATTTAATTTAGAAAGAATATTTGAAATGATAAATGATAATGAAATTCTGGTAAAGGTAAATTTGTGTAAAGATAGATATTTTATTACTCATTTAATCAGAAATGTGAGTTATTTTATTATAGTAATAAAGAGTAACAAAAAATGGAGAAAACCATATTCTTTACCATTATCTTTACCATTTTCTTTAATTTAGTTGATTCTTCTAGGTAATGTGTTCCTTTCAGTAAGATGAATATTCATATATGAGCCAAAACAATGATTCATCTTAATCATTATCTTACAGATTACTTTAATCTCTTCTTTACTTCTGTACTCATTCAGTTCATGGTTGTTCAAGCAAACAGTTTTATACAAAAACATCTTTAGTTCAGAACATTTTATGATAAATGAAAAAAATTCAGTTTTATTTTTCAAGTGCAGTTATATACTAAGTAAAATTTAAAGAATCATAATACATATTTAGTTTGGAGGTTTACTCTCTCTTTTTCCCTCGTTTAAGTCCAATGATACCTCACCTTTGCCATGACTGCCTTGTATTTTTTAATTTTTTAGTTCTTTGTTGGTCTCGTTTACCTTTTGCCACCAACAGACCAGTCCTGGACTGCAGTATGCCTTAGCAGATGAATAAGATCTGTCGTTGGTTACTCTTGGAGAAGTGCTTTGTTTTCTACAGTGAGTCAGCTGAAGCTAGGTGGTTGCATCATGGTCGACCATGGACCATTCCCATAATTTATGGTAGAAGTAGGAATTTTATTTTCAACTGAATCCCAGCAGGTGAGAAACATTAAATCTTGTTTCATGCCTCAGTAGTAATTATCTAACAGAGGGTAGCCTGAGACAGATGACATAGCTTCTAAATACTGGTATTTCCAAGGGTGTGGTTGATTGCAGATAATGAAGTTATGTGTGAATAATGGTAGTTATGTAAATAGGACATAACAAGTAATGTATGACTAAATAAACCCTGTGGAAAATGGGTAATGTTGCTTATCATTCTGTACACCACAATTCAGATCTTAAGCAGGGTACAATTCAGATCTTAACCATGTATAAAATATTACATTAGAATTTGTAATGTATCTATTTTTATGACATATACAGAGCAAGAATAGTAATTTTTTTTTATTAGTACATGTTAGCAAATTGTTGCTTGCTTTGGTGATTAATTATTTAATATAATTAAAATGTTTGCTAATAATAAAGTATCTGCCTTTGCATTTTTGATTGTACTGTTATAATTATTATGCATTTCATTTTAGTTAATTGTAATTGCTGAAAATTGGAAAGAAATTGAGAGAAAGGCGATTCTAACTGAGGGACATGCTAAGAAATGGTGTGAATCGTTTAAAGTTACCACTCATAAGTGCATTAGAGCATTGCAAAAACTTGAATTAACTGACCAGATTAATGAGGCTGTGGTAAAACATGTAAGTAATAAAACTTTATATTATTTAGCACTTCACTGCTGCTTATGTTTGTTGCTAATAGTTTTTGTATTTTTTAGCTGTTATTTTTACTAATGATTAATTGTTTGTTATTGTTGTCATCATAATTTGACAATATATGGCTGTGATGTAAACAATTTTCTGATATTTGGCAAAAAAATTTCTGTTATAACTTCAAGTTCTTCTCAACTTTACAAATTGAAAAATTTCCAAAGGAAGAAATTAAGAACTAGAGATTTTAATGGTTAAAAAATATGAAATCTCTGAAAGCATTTCTGGAAGGCTTCTTTGGAATGGCTTTCAGCTTCTCTGTCATAGCCTTCTCAATGTCAGGAATGGTGTCAAAACATTTTCCTTTTAAAACATTTTTTATTTTTGGGAAGAGCTAGAAGTTGCATGGTGCAAAATCTGGTGAGTAAGGCGGATGTGGACAGACAGGAAGACTTTTAGCAGCCAAAAATTCGCGAATCAAAAGCAATGTAGCATGGTTTGTTGTCATGATGAAGAAGAAAGCTGTTGGCCCATTTTTTAGGTCTCTTTCTTCATGTTCCAGTACCCCCTTGTAAAATTTGGAGTTTACAGTTGTTCCACTTGGAACGAACTTTGATTGCACTCTGCCCTCACAATCGAAAAAAACAATGACCATGACCTTGATGTTCAACGTTGCTTGATGGGCCTTTTTAGGGCGAGGTGAGTAACTGGTTTTCCATTGAGAACTCTGAACTTTTATCTCAGGGTCATAGCCATAGACCCAACTTTCATCCCCAGTAACAATTTTGGCCATGAAGTCCGCATCTGCATGAAGACGATCCTTCAATTTCGTGCAAACTGAAACATGAATTTCTTTTTGTTTGTCAGTCAAAAGTCTCGGAACAAATTTGGCACTCACTTGTCTCATTTGCAAATCATCTGTTAAAATAGTTTACACAAACCGTAGGAGATGTTAAGTTCTTCAGTAAGCTCTCGAATAGTCATTCACCTGTTTGAACGAACAAGTTTGTAAACTCATTTATAAATTTTGAAGTTATTATGGACAAATACTCAAATTCTGCTATCCAGTATTAATTACTTATACTGTCTGGCGTAAATCACTTCTGAAGATGATGATTTTATTAAAAACATAATAAATGCAATCTAACAGTTGGTAGTAATGATATTATAACAAACATAATGATATTTGAAAGTAAAACATTTTATATATTATATCATTTCAGTAGCGAAGAGCAGAATTTGTGTATTCATCCAGAATATTTTTGACAACATTTCTGACAAATTCAAAATTCGCAGATTATAAAAATTATTTATTGTAATGTAATATTCCTTGAGTATATTGATTTTTTTTTTATCATTATTACAAATTTCTAAAATTTTAAAATTATTTCTGTAATTAGTAATATTATGTTTGCATTCTAACAAATAGTTATCTACATTACATTATATACATAATACAAATCTACATTAGTTGTACAATTTTTTTTTTTTGTTTTTGTAAGCTGTGTAATGTCCTATAAATATTTTTTAAAATGATCTGTTGTTTTTACCATATAAATATTGTTGCATCTAATTTTGTTTTTCCTCTTAATTCCATTCATTATTCTTATTATTTTTTAAAATATTTTATAATTTGATTACTTGGTTTATATGCTTTTTTATATTTATTTTTATAATATACATTAATCATCTTTTTGTTATATTATTTTATAATTTTCTTGGTATTTTTTATTCAGCTTTTTATAAATTTTTTCTATAATTTCACCATCCAAATTATTATATATTGTGATTTATTTTATTTTGTATATTTATTTTTTGATTTAATTTTCATTGTTTTTTTTGTACAATGATTTGCTCTAAGTATCTTACTTGAAATATCTCTTAATTCAGATCATACTATTTCTATATATATTCATTTTTTGTGACCAAAGGTGGTTTGAAATTAACTGTATTATAATATTTCCACCCTATTTCATATTTTCGCTAGAATTGTCATAATTGATTTGAATATTTTCTACCCTTCCTAGCATTGCCACGCTAACATTTGTAGTTGATGTATTTTAGAGTACCTCCATTCTCAAAACTACTTTTAACACAGTCTTACTGATTTCGGATCATGAAATAATTAGTGATGTTAAGTTCCTCCTCCACTCCATCCCTACTGTCATGGTATAGCTTTGCCCCTCTCGCTCTAACTGTTTTACAATTTTTTCAAACTAATCTTTCATTTGTGATTCTTCATTTTAACAATTTAAAATCTTTAAATTTTACGTTGAATTGAGTATCTTTTGTTCATTAATTATCTCTTGTCTTTTTAATTTTACCTTAAATATTTTCATGTTTTCTAGAATTTTTAAATGTTCTCCTTTTTCTGTAAAGTATTATATTTTAATGGATTTTATCACTTCATTGGTAATATACACTTTTTCTATTAAATGTGTTGCATAATATGAGTTTTCCCCCTGTATTTATTTGTAATATTTTATTGTAATTCCCCCTGTATTTTATTTTTTTTTGTAATTATCTTTTATTTTCTATACTATTTCTAAATTTATTCCTGATTATTGTAGTATTGTTTGTGATAAATGCGATATTTATGTTATATTTCATAACATGAAATATTAGTGAAATATAATCAAATGAAGTTATTGTTTTGTCAAATGGTATACTAAGGGTACATGTCAGTGCTTTATAACTTTTCATAAATTGAAACTTTATCATTTGAATTCATATATGATTTTATGAGTACATAATGAATGAAGCTTATTCTATTCATATATGATTACAAATTATTAATAAAGTTGAATTATCATTACCGAATAATTGTTTAATATTTTAATTTTGTTGGGATTGCATTGCTTATATTTAAAGTATTATGTTTATTTGAGTTACATATGTTTTGAAGAATTTTTTCTTTGATTATAAACTTACTTTGGCCTGATAATTTGCTTTAAATTTCATTGCTGTAGAAAATAACTACTGTTTCGGTGATTAACTTTGTAATATTATTTTATTTTTAATTTTTAAAGCTAGCAGCAAAAAATAAGACTTGGGAAAGGATTGTATTAGAAACTAAACTGTTTCTTGATCAAGCCACAAATTGGTGTCTTAATTTGAAATCAGCTAACGAACATAGATGCATTTCAGTGTTACAGAAACTTGCTTTGACAGAGCAAATTGTTACTACAAGTATGGATTGGGTATGTAATTGTTAAAAATTATTTAACCAATGGAAAAATTATTTATCTTTAATATTAATTACTAGATTAATATAATATCAGTCACCTGTAATTGTTGAAAATAATTGTAATTAATTGCATAACAAACTAGTATATAGCAGTAACGGCTTTCACGGGTTTTCTAATCCATTAATCTTTCTGGGACCTACATTAATTCTTTTATTAATTCATTACATTAGTTCTGATAAGTTATGCTTCTACTTTGAACAAATCTTACACATATAAGGGCTGTATCACATTATATTTGTAATTATTATGTAGTACTTAGGAATGTAGATAAAAATGGTTAATGCACATTATATATATATATATGTATATATATATATATATATACACTCACACAGTGAAACCTGTTCAAAATGGAGACCAACAGGATTGAATTTCTTTTCCATTTTCAACAGGTTTCCATTTGATTCAGTTATGACAATAATTAAAAACATACTGTGTACTGTTTGTGCTACATAATAATGTGATGTTCTAAGAATATGCAGCAACTTATCTAGAATGCTGTAATCCAACGGAATAATATAGTACATATATAATTTTTTTTTAAGTAATTCTAATTATAAAAACACAATTTTTCAAAAATATAGTATGTATTATTAAATTACAGTTTTATCACGATTATTTATGTGATTTCCACATGTCAACCGATGTTATAGCTTGTCCAAACTGAGTTGGTACAGATCTGATCTAGGCAATGGTTGCCTAGCTAGCACAAGGCTATAATATGTTACTCTAGGAAGACGGTCTATATATATATCTATATATATAATATAAAATATAATATATGTTTATTATATATATATATATATATATATAGATTCATAAATTTTGAAGTATATATATATATTATAACTTTTTTATTTTACAGTAACTTTTTAACTTAACTAATTTTTTTATACTAATTTACAGTATAACATTTTTTTATTTAGTATTTTTATACTAATGTTTATAATAAACAAATTCACATCATAAATTTTTAAATTATTTTTAGTCTTATATTTATATAAAAAATAAATAAATTCATAACCGAATAAAACAGTATACAGATATTTAGTTAACTTATTTTTAATTCTTAAAGAAAAAAAAAGAAATATAATTATTACCTTGACACGTATTTTTTGTTTTTTACTGGTCTTATATTAACTCGCTCTTGGAATTGGCTCGAAATTCATGGTATGGAACCTTTCAGTCTAATTTTGAAGCACTTCCATTTATCCATTTGTTCTGAAATTTTGCATACAGTTTTGTTCCTGATGACAAACATTTTCAAGTCGTTAAGATGTCCCTAAGTTGCCAAGTGAAAAAAATGTCCCTTGAACTTATGCAACCTCGTTGACAGACATATTTTCTTAGTGAAAGGTAACCTAGTTTGTTTAGATCTAAAATTCGCACACATTTTGAAGTACATTATTTTACCAAAACTTCAGGCTCTACCTACCATAACAGCTGACTGGAGCTAAATGATAACACGCTATTAGTTTTATAAACAAGTGAGAAATATCATAGGGTATACAATTACTACTAGAAATTCTGTACAGTAGTTACTGAAGTTTTGGGAAATTTAGAACTTTTTAATTGGATCCATATTTTCAGACAAAAATATCTCGAAAGTAGTTGTTTGTAGCACTTTGAAAGATGTTTCAACCCCCCTCAACGACAACACCATCCGCTCCTAGTGGTATTTGTCAGATGATAATATTTTCAAGTGGCCTTGGTGTGCTATCTGGAAATTGGCAATGGTGTATCACGATAATATCTCGGCAACCACTAGTCCAGTATTCACAATTCAAACGCCCTGTGTATCAGGTGGTCGAGCACTAACTGTTTAACACATCGGGTAAACTCTTGATTGATCAGATCTGGGTTATCCAGAAATTAATCATTTAGCCCTGTGTTTTGATTGCACTCACTGACCATAAAACATACCAATCTGATATTTCCTTAAATACGCTCAAATTTGTATGCTAGTACAGTTATAAAATATAAACTTATGAAGAGTAAAAAGTAGAAAATAAAAAAAATATATTAAAAAACTTTTTAAAAGCCATCCTTATATTAAATGCACTAAAAAGTAGAGAATAAAAAATATGTACAAAAAAATTTTAAAACACCTCTCTTAAATTAAACGTACTAAAAGGTAAAAAATAAAAAGTAAAAAATTTACTTTTCTTTTCTTATAATGTTATTCTGTTGGTGAACCTGAGGATGAACTCCAGTTACTTTGTACAGATTTTTAAAAATATTATTGAAGATTATAATTTTCAAGTTTTCTGATAACAAAGTCATTATTTTAAGGTTCACGATACTAAAGATGCAGAGGACTTATCAAAAGTTGTGGGCTTGTGATGAAAATGTACTGGAGGAGCAATTTAAAACTGAATCACTACAGACTGAACGTAGGTGCAAACTGTAGCACTTACGAATGAAAAAATGAAAATGTAAATTAAACTAAATGCTGTAATTACATTAGCAAATGTTTACGTGCGCGCATCATACATGTGCATGTGCACACGCGCGCGTGTGTGTGTATGCTAACTGGCCTTCTGGGTCCTGTTGTTGAGCATAGTCTGCACAACATTTGCATGATACAGAGAGACTTTCTTTCTTTCTTTTTCTGTTTAGCCTCTCGAACCACCATAAGGTATTACTTCAGAGGATCCTGTTAGAAAATTAGGCATATTTTAAATCTGCATATACACCAACTTCTCAGACATATCTGAGTATTCTGTACCTATAACAGTTGACTTGTTGAAAAAAAGGCTTAAAAATATGCTTATATATGAGAATAAATGTACATGTAAACAGTAATTTCACTATTCTATTCAGCAAGCAGTTCTGGGTTAGATGGCGAAGAGGGAGAGGGGGTTAATGTTCAATATGTTAGTGAGGGGAATCAGCTTGGTTAGCTCCTCTACTCTGTTCTTTCATCTGTTGCACAACGTATAATCATAAATTTTTTAATTAATGAATTCCAGAGGTTAAACCCTTGGAAATTTTAACTCGTTTATAGGTACTGTTTGGGAGGGATACTACACTGTCCCAGTACAGAGTGTATAATATAAGGGCGGTGAGAAAGTTCAGGAAATGAAAGTCATGATCGATGGCCAAGGTCAAGTCTCACAGCTGACAACATCCATGCCATTCAAGAGCTTATTGAGGATGATTGCCAGTTCACTGTTGAAGAAATCACATCAGAAGTGGGTATCAGCTATGTGAGTGCTCAGTCCATTATTACTGATCATCTTGGCTTTAGAAAAATTATGCTTGATGGGTTCCAAGGTTGTGGACTGAAAATTAAAAACAGGTCAGGTCGGTGAGAGACTTCAAATCAATTTTGGCGAGAAGGGAATGATTTTTTAAGACATATCATCACATATGATAAGACATGGGTCCATCATTACAGTCCAGAGTCAATAATGATGAGTAAGGAGTGGCAGAAGAAGGATTGAGGGCTGCCCAGTAAAGGCCAAAACCTGTCTGTGACTAGAAAAGTTCTTGCAACAATTTTTTTTTGACACAAGGGGAGTTTTACTCATTGATATTCTCCACAATCAACGAATTGAGAATGCAGCTTACTATTGCCAGCTACTGCAACAAAAGCTGCTTATCAAAACAAAAAAATAGAAAATTAATTGCCATTAATTAATTAGATGTCCATCAGACATGTCATCCTTCTCCATGACAACAGCAGGCCACACACCGTGATTCTTATAAGGAATAAATTGGAAAAATGCACTAGGAAACCCTCGACCACCCTTTCTACAGTTCATATTTATCCCTATGTGACTATTTCTTGTTTGTGCTCTTGAAAGAATCACTCTCATACATAAGAGGGGTCTGGATGCATCATCATAAAAAGCATGTAAAGTTTATACAAATTCAACATGCTTGAAAAGTATAGAATTTAAAAATTCATTAAATTTGACAAAAATACTCTATTATACCATGTCAAACTAATTTGACCATATTGTAAACAGGATTTCTAAAGATTTAAGTCTTATCACCATTTGTAACACCACTAAGAAGAAGAACAAGTCGCAGTTCTAAATAGATGTATAACCTGAGAATTTTTCAGTTTGTCAAGGAAGTCACATTAAATTGATTATTTTATAAAATTTGTTACCTCATTTTGTCATGCAGACCTACAAAAAATCCAGAAAAATTTATATTTACAAAAGAGTAAACACTCTTAATCTATTTTTAGTATAAAAAAAAAACCAACAAGATTTGTTTTTATTTGAAAATTTGAAAGTTATTTTCTAAATTTCAAATAATTTGAAAATGAGGAGAAGGTTACAAAAATCTTCATAACATTGACCATAAAATCTTCAAAACATTCTCCAGTTTTCATTCTAAGTTACTAAACAATATATAAATAATAATCATCTCTAAATTTTATATTTTAGAAACTTAGCTAGGAGCAGACTACATTCTTTATTAATCCTAACAAAATAATGTAATACATCCAAAAAGTAATGTTTTTTCTCAAAATTATAAAAACTTTTATCACTTTCTAATTTAATAATAAAATATGAGCAAAATGTCTAATTTTTAATTATCTTTTTTTAGCTGTTTAAAAAGCAGCTGACATGGAAAGAAATAGAAGTTATAGCAGAGTCAACTCTTGCTGATTCAAACAAATGGTGTAAATTATTTGAAGCAACAGGAAATCTTGAGTGTATTTCATTATTACAAAAGCTTGCATTGATGATAGAGATTAATGAATCTGTTGTGATCTATGTAAGTAAATAATAAATAATTTATGTTAAAAAGTGTTTATTATTTTTTTTAAAGTAAAATGTTTTTTTTTCTACAACACCATTTAACTTACAGTCTAATATTTGGTGAGATAATTTTATTGAAAAAATTTAAAACATTTAGTGTTGTGTAATATCAATTTAGTTATTTTTTTAATCTTCTTGGAGAAACACTTTCTTCTTATCAAAGAAGAGTATATTTTTCATTGAGGACTTTACATGACTAAGCTATCCATAGGAGTAGGAAAATACTGATGTATGTATCTTCTTTTCTTAACAATACATTTTTTAATGTAAGATCTGTTTCAAATCATCTTGCATATTTCTTATAAAAAATTATGTGCTGTAAGATAATAAACTTGGATTACTTTTTTATGGTCCCTGTGAATTATGAGTTGCATTTTTTTTACCATTTACATTGATTTTTCAATCTGTATTGTTTCACATATTCTGTAATTTGTGAACATCAGTTTTAAATATCTGTTTTGGCTGGAAGCTTGGAACTGAAGTGTAAGGTTTTTATTCCTACCTATGAAAACAAAGAATATGTTTTTTTATAGGGTTAGAAAAATATATTGCTTGTAATACAAGATTTGTTTGAAAAATAAGTTGAATAAATCTGGTAAAAAACATTTATTTAAGAAAAATGTACAAGTGGCTAATATTCTTTAAAGTATGACCCTTGGGTATCGATACACCTGTGCCAGTGTCTCTGCAGCTCTTGTAGACTACTGGAACTCCTCAACGCAACCCTCCTTCAGACACCTCATCATGGTGGCTTTCACTGCTTCTACCAATCCAAAATGGTTGCCCTTTAAGCTTCTCTTGAGCCATGGAAATAGAAAAAGTCTGCTGGTGCCAAGTTGGGACTGTAGGGTGGCTGGGGCGGCATTGCCAGACTGAGATCGGTGAGGAACTCATGGCAAGCTCACAATGGAGTTGGTGTGAGATGACGCTTTGTTATGGTGCAGTTGCCACTTGCCACTGATCTTTTCTGATGAGAACCACCTGTTTTCGCAGACTTTCAAGGACTTTAAAGTAAAATTTACTATTGACAGTTTGTCTGTGAGACATGAGTGGACAATGCCTTTGGGGTCAAAAAAAATGATGAGCATCTCCTTCAATTGCAATTTGGATATATTTGCTTTTTTTGGCTTCAAGAATGCCTTCATGTGCCATACCAAACTTTTGGATTCAGGGTCTTATTCGAAAACCCAGGTTTCATCTACTGTAATCACATAATCCAAATAATTTGAGTCACTTTCACTACGTCCCAAAAGATTTTGCACAGTTGCCAAATGACCAACCTTTTGGTCATCCAAGAGCACCTTTGGAACCATTTTCATGCACACCTTCCTTATGCCCAAATCTTTGTAAGAATTTGATGCACTGTAGTTTTTGGCACGTTACACTCATCAGCTATCAGTCACATACTTAAACGTCAGTCCGAGTTCAAAAGTTCTCAAATTTTTTGCACATTTTCTACATATGAGACGTTGGCGGGTGTCCAGGTGTTGTTCATCTTTGATGTCCTCTCTTCCCTTCCAGAACATCTTGTGTGACTAGTAAATCATATTTTCAGACATAAAATCATCACTGTAGGCTTGCTTAAGCATGGCGACATTCTCAGAGCTAGATTTGCCAAGGTTTACACAAAACTTTATTGCATACTGCTGGTCAGTGAAACGCAGCATCTTGAACTTGTGACGCATCACTCAAACAGAGGTTCACACTAAATCAACCCACACTGTGCTATGGGCAGTAGGCAACTGGTGACTGAAGCGTTACCTTCCCAAGACTCTCCACCAAGTTTTCCCCCACCAGTCGCCCTGGTAACCCACCGGCATGGCAGGAAAAAATCATTCAACTTATTTTCTGGACAAACCTTGAATATTTCACAAAAATTCATTTTGTCATTATTTTGTATTTGTATTGATAGAAAATTAATAAATGAGATATAATGAAAATATAATGAGATATAATGAGATATTAATGAAAATCCAAAATAAGGCTGACTGCAAGTATGTGTTATGTTTTTATGTAGTTAGTAAATTTGTAGTTGGATGTAATAGTTCTTCATCTCTCTTTTCCGCTGAACCATCAACTTTGAGAGGATCTTGGGTTCTGTGCAAAAATTTCCTTAGGATTTTGTGGTGCTTTTTTAAACCAAACTGTATCAAGATGTTAGTAGACAATGGTTTATAATCACTGAAAATCTAGAGTAACTTCTCCTCCTTTCCTCACTGGGCAAAGCAACAATCCAACCTAATTACCTGTTGCTTGAAGATGCCCATTGATAAGTGTCACTTATTGAATCAGTGTATATTAACTAACAGTCATCACCATCATCATATTTGTTGTTGGAGCTCTCTGCAATTGCCTTAACTTCACGTATTCTTATTTATCATATTTTAAATGTACTTATTTATTACTTTTTTTTAAGTTCAAAAGTTTTAAAACTCTTACCTTTTATTTATGTTATAAAATGCTGTTCATTTTATAGTACATCTATGTAATTTTATTATTTATGTTATGTTTTATCCATTTTTTATATGTAAATTAAGTGTGTGCGGTACATGTTAATTTTCTGATTGTATTACTAATTGGTGATGATTAATAGTTATGCACCTTTTGTTTCTTAATTCATTAAATAGATTTCATAAGTTGGGAATTCCTTTATAATCCTTATTGGTTTTTTTTTGTACTTTTGACTGTATAATAAAAAAAAAAGAGTTCTATCATTGAGATAAACCTTTAGTTTTAATTTTTGTAAACATTTCTTAAGTATTTTCTCTTTTTGATTTAATTTTAATTACCAACCAATCAGTGTATCTCATTTTGTTGTATTAATAAATGAAAATTTACTTAGTTTTTTCCAAAATTAGGAAACTAACTTAACTTTTTGGATGTAGTTTTCATAATAATCTGAAAAATTTGCGAATTGTGAAAGTTAATTTTACATAGGTTTCTGTAGGCGATAAAAAAAAAACATATTACAGACAAAAAAAAATTTGTAGTCAGACACCATGTATTTTCAATTCATTATTAATCTGAAAGAATTCAAGTTGAATGTTATTTCTTGATTTAAGGAATGTATGTGAATTA
>JAAAKQ030111190.1:18986-32437 GCA_010016005.3 Zanna intricata
GTGAATTAATTATTTTTTTTTAATTGCTTCTATTAAAAACAGACAATTAAATTGTTTCATTTCATTTAGTTTGTAAATCTGAAGAAGCAATGGACAGATCTTGTAAAAGCAGCCGATAAAGTTTTAGAAAATGCCAGGGAATGGTGTTCAAATTTGAAGGGAAATGAAGATATCTACTGTATTTCTGCGCTGGTGATTTTGGCACTGACTAATCAGATTGATAACGATGTGATAAATGCGGTAAGTCAATCATCTACTATTTAAGAAGGTAAAATTATTGTAACACTTCAATAAAACACATGTTTATTTGATTTTTTTTTGAAAATGTTAAAATTTTTAAGTACTCTTAATTTGGTGGATATATATTATAATTATTTTTTTAGGATTTGTTACTGATAAGGTTAAAATCAGTTAACAAAGTTAGCTTTGGTTTAGGTTGGTTTTTTCTTGACTGGCAGCCTACAATTATTTAAAATAAAACATTGATGAAAGACTTAAAAGTTTGAGATTTTTTTTCTGTAAATATGACTTTCTATTTACTTGTATTGGGAAGTCAGAATTATCAAAGAATTCTTTTTTTAAGTGATGGTGAATTTAGCTAAGGAAAATGCTTTCCACAAGCTAATTATGGTTCTTTAATTTCTTATAATGAAAATTTTTAAGTTACTGGAGGTGGATATTATTGAACATAGTGTAGCTATGCATAGTGTAGCTATTAAATAACAAGACTAATGCTGTAAAATGTTTTATTTTAAATTTATACATATTTAGTTATTACAGTTAGTTTACTAACTGTATATACTTTTATACATATACTACTTTTAACCATAGATAGTTATTATCTAGTTACTTCAACATACACCCCAACTCTATCCTTACAATGCTTCATGCAAATTTTCCATTGATTGAAACAATGCTGGAAGTCTTTTTCTGTGAGCTCTTTGATGACACATACTGCTTCTTTTTTTTCACATTTTCAACAGTTTAAAATTTTGTTACTTTTAATGCAGATTTGACCTTGGAGAACAGTTAAGAGTCACATGCTGCCAGGTCAGGTGAATAAAGCAGATGGTCTAACACTGGATTTTATACTTTGATTAGAAACGTCTTGATAGAAAATCCACTGTGAGCTGGTGCGTTGTCCTGATGAAGAACCCATGACTTACTTGTTCTTCTACAATTTGGGTCATTATTTTCGTATTTTTTCCCAGATTTGAGCAAGGACCTCATGGCAGTAATGTTGATTAATAGTTTGACCTTCTGAAACCCAGTGAAGATACACAATCCCATGAATATAAAAAAAAAATCAATCATTATCACATTGAATTTGATTTGCTCATTCGAGCATTTTTAGCTCTCAGTGAAATTGGAGCCTTCCAATGCATGAATTAATGTTTAGTTTCTAGATCATAAGTTAAAAATCCAAGATTCATCACATGTTATCACTCTTTCCAAGATGTTTGAGTTACTTTAAATGGCATTCAAAGTGTCAAATATTTTCACACGCTTCATTTTATTTGATTGTGAGAATTTTAGGTACTATTTTCACACATACTTTATGCATGTTAAAATTATTATGTAAAATTTGTTTTGTATGTTCTCTGTCAGTTCCTAAAGTTTTAACAATCACATGAATAGTTAACTGATGGTCAGATCAGATCAGATTACCAATTTTTTCAATATTTTTATCTATTTTTTATGTAAAAGGGCAACCTGGGCGAACATCATCTTCAACATCTTCTCGGCCAACTTGGAAATGCTTAAACCATTCAAAAACCCGTTCATGTGATAAACATTCATTGCCATACATTTTTAAAAAATAAAAGATGAGTTTCAGTAGCAGTTTTTGAAGTTTCATATGAAATCTCAGAACAATTCTTTGCTCTAATAAAATACTTACCATTTTTTTTGGCAAAACAAAAAACCGATGTTTAAATAAAGACCATAGCCAGACTAAAATGTCTACAGAAACTGGAATGGCAACAATCGAAAGAGAAGACTTCATACTACTCAGTTGTTGGTGGTACGAATTTGGCGCATGTGCAGTTGTTCTGTAGCAGCATTAGTCATGTTATTTAATAACCACACTTCATATATATATATATATATTCCATGTGTGATTTTTAGCAGAATTAAATGACTGAGGATCAACAAAAACTGTGCATAGACCACAAAAAATTGTGTGCAAGGCTATAATATGTTGTCTAGCTGATGTGGTTTACATGAAAGGCAAATGTGTTTTGGTTTGTTTTAAATAAACTGACCTTTAATATTTCAAAATTGAGTAAATAATGAATCTCAATAAAAAAAAAAGCACAGTGTGTATGTTACCAGACATACATTTATCTGTCTCACTAGGCAAGATATAATGGCTAATACCACTGCCAGGCACCTTACAGAAAATAATTTTTTTTTGTATTTTTACAACATTAAAGTTATGAGGGTACTTGCAAACCAGGTCAAGTAAAAGTAGGTTCTAATACCTACATATACCTATTACTGATGTCTTATTGGGCTAATCTTTAGATGTCACAGAAAATAAAGCTTGATTTGAAAATCAACTTAACATTCAAACCATGTTAAATGATCACACCTGTTTGGGGATAAAATAATGGAATTGTCCGATATAATTTTTCTAGTTATTAAGAAAAAGTAGTACAGTGAAAAGAAAGGTCATAATTGAAAAAGAAACAGGTTGCCATACATATGAACAAACTCATTAGTTTTCTGCAGGAGCTGAGACCAATTACCTTCTCACAGGTGGCAGCAACTGACAAAGATTTCAGCAAAAGTCTTCCCCAAAAGCACCACCTAATCGAGAGAGATTTTGATGCCTTACAAGTCACATCATCCCAGAATGACACCATTCCCAGTACTAGAGGGGTCTAGGAGGGTTCAAACAAAGTTTACTGTCAAGAATGGCAGACATATCAACAACATACATTCCATCCTACCAGTCTCTGGAGAGCCACGTACTACCAAAGGCTTCATTGTCATTCTGTTAGATAAGCAATCAGATTATTTACAAGGAAATTTCCCCTTGGAGGGACCAATGAAGAATGAGGGAGTAAGACCATTTGGCAATGGAATGTGAATTCATGAGATTAGCGTCAATCAGAGCACATTAGGTGGTTGATAAAAGTTCATCAGACTGCTGCCTATGAACATTAATTATCACACTAATATCTGATAATTGCTAGGACTGGTGGGGTAAAAAAAGCAATGCCATTTAAATGAAGAAGTAAAAGTTGAAAAAATCAAATTATACTTCTAAAACACATATAATATACACTCTGGTATTTGATTATTTTTTTTGAATGTAGATGTAAATCCCTTTTATACTCAGTTTGTTTTAATATTTTGTTTTAATAATGATTAAAGGATTGTTTGACATATTAAAGGAACAAATAAAAAAAATATTTAATGTTATTGCTTGAAAAGTTGAGTACTGTTTTATAGCAGTTAAACATTTAATTAACAATTTTTTGTTTTAATAAATTCTTTTCATTGGGAATTATAAGAATCTCAAACAATCCTTTATATGACAAAGAAATGTTACTCTTTATCATATTATGTAAGATTGTCCCAAATCCATTTATTTTGTTCAAAAGGATATGAAAGGTACTTCCTCAGTAGAGTTTGTAAGGTTCTGAAATGGAGTAATTGATATTATTAGATCTATTATATTTTCTTATTCTCTGTCAATGAATCCAATTTGATTAGAGCAGTTCTGTTAAATTCAGTTTTTCTATTGTGAGTTTTTTCTAAGATTTACTTTAAATATACTGAAAAATTATTTTCATCCTGTATCATGTAACATTAATTTTTAGGTAATTTTTTTTGTTATTTCCACTCACTCAGTATTGAAGTTAAAGTTTCACAACTTGTTTGTGAAAATAAAATGCATAAAAACTTTATGGTCTTGCTTTGGCAGTCTCAATTCATCATAATTATTTTTTTTATTTTTGTCAAAAATTGGATTTCTCTCCTTTTTTCTTACATTTTATGACTATGTAGGATCACTCTAGTCATTCCATTATCCAAGTTTCTTCGAAGGGACTGCTTTTTCTGACTTTGATATTATCCTTGAATTTTTTGTTTAATTTTGCCTGTGGTGTTTTCTGGTGTAAGGCCAATTTCCTTCAGATCTTCTCTTATTTCTCTGATCCAATCTGCATCCTGTCTTGTTTTTTGAGTCAAGATTGTACTGTACCTTCTGTTTCAGAAGTCTTAATCTAGCATCCTCGTATTTCTAAAGAATTCTAGTCTCCTCTTCTGCATGGTATCAGTGATGGGTTCTAACTCTTTGTACATGATTTTATCGCTGCTTGTCTTTCTGGTACTTTTTGTTGGTGCAGATTCTTCCAATTCTTTGATTTTCTAAGTCTGTTAGTCTTTGATTGTTCATTCAGATGGAAGAGGCTTTCCTGGTTTTATTACTGTGTTGTAATACCTTATTTTTGTGTTTATGGATAGATATTTTTTACTGTAGGTATACCAAATTAATTTCTGTGCTTTAGTTAGCATGATCTATTGATCATTTGCCATGATAGTTTGTATTATTGTAGAAAAATCTGTATTAGGTTATAAACTCCACATTTATAATAGCAATAGAACAAGATTGTTTCAAATAAACTTTCCCTTAATATTTAAGAAGTAATTAAATAATGAATCTCAATAAAAAAAAACAAAACATATGCACAGTGTGTATATTACCAAACATACATTTACCTCTCTCATTAGGCAACATATAATGGCTTATGCCAATGCCAGGCAGCTTCAGTACTGCAATAGTAAAGCTCTTCTAGATTGTCAGCTAAATTTCCAGAAGTGAGGGCAATTTTCAGTAGTGTTTAAAAAGTGATATAGTTCGGTACATGGTCAACAACTCTGATCACAGAAAATAAATGTTTTCGTATTTTTACAACAATAAAGTTATGAGGGTACTTGTCAAATCAGGTCAAATAAATGTAGGTTTTAATGCCTACATACACTTATTAATGATGCCTTGCTGGGCTGATCTTTAGATGTCAGAAAATAAAGCTTGATTTGAAAATCACCAGCTGGTGATCATTCACCAGATTATGGTGAATGATAAGTTTTTGATTGTGATAGCATCTGAACAGGTTTATCATATTACTCTAACTGGAAAGGAAGACTGGTTTTTAAGTTTTTTGCTCTTTTCTAATTCATCATAATTGTGTTATAAGTTTTTGATTTTTTTTTTAGTGCCTTCCTTTTATGTCAGTTAACTTTAGCTCAGTTAACAGCACAGTATTACATCGTATTACCTTAGTTACATTTTTTTTTAATTCTAAAGCTTGTTTCTCTCGCAGCTTTATTTCCTCAAGATCTGTTAATTCAACTGAACTTAATGATTTTAATGTATATGTCCCGTTACTTATTTTTTTCTACAAAAATTCTGCTATTAGTTTTTAATTTCTCCTATTTGTGTTGCAAATATAACATTTGAAAACAATTAAATCATTCAATTTTCAATGACTTCCTATAAATCCAGATAGCCTCTTCCTTTTCCTTAAAAAAGCAGTTTCTCTAAAAACAGAGATCTAGAGCTTCTGAGTTCTTAGGCCTATTACATTACTGTCACTAGATTAGAGTGAATCAGAAAGAAAATATTTGTCTCTGTTCAACAGAATTATGTATAAACATAATGAAAAAATGGAAGAAAAGATATTTTGATGATCATCATTTAATTTTATCAATTGTATCTTGATTGATTTAACTATTGAAGTTTTTTGTTTGGCACTTTTTTAATGTAATAAAGTTTTTTGATAAGACAAGCATTTTTTAATGTAATTAACATAACATGCAAGAAATGAAAATTAGAGAAGTAGTTATAACTTTTTTATTATAAATGATAAGTTTTTACTAAAAATAGATAAGTTGGCCATGTAGTTTTACTTATGAAAATATTTAAATGGAACATATTAAAATTTATTGCCTGAATTACCTCTGGAAAGTCTTTTGTATAAATTTAATGATTTTTTAAAATTATTATTTATAACCAGTTTTAGAAGAATACCTTTCTAACATCTAATCCCTCAACATGCTTCCAAAAGAAGGCATCCTATATTCTAAAGAGTATAAGATGCTTTTTGAGGAATTTAATATGACCACGTTGTCAAAGTACCATAAACTTTTGAAAAAATAAATCAAAATAATGGTTAATTTCATTTCAGTTATAATTAATTTTGTTAATTGTTATTTTATAAATAGCTAGCTGACTTTTGTGTAAGTAGAAGGAATTTCAATCCAGTCAAGTTAATATTATTTTTGACCTCAGTTACATGACTGATTGCCCACTACTCTGATCACCTTCTTTTGTAATCTTAATTTATTTACAACATCCTACATGTCTAGTTACTTACTTTTTTTCTAAACTTTTATATTTTTTCATACCAAATTAACAATTTCTGAGTAGCTTAATATATTACCACACCATTAAATTTTAATTACAAATCATTTATAATTGAATTACCGATAAAAATAAAATTCTAACTTACGTAAATTCTTCTTCCTTCGTAGTTTAAAAATATCTCTTTCTTTTTCTTTCTGTTAGCTGGACATGAAAAGAAATAACAGTAATTTTGTTTTATTTTAGTTGGTAAAAGAAGATTCTTGGCAGGAAGTTAAAAAATCAGCTGGTTTCAATATGATTCAAGTTAAAGAATGGTGTAAAAAATACAAAGCAGATGAAAATCCTCAATGTATTGAGGATTTCCAAAAACTAGCCATGTCTGGTCAGATTGACTCGCAGACTTTGGAATACGTAAGTGTTTCAAGTAAAATAACAATTTTTATTAGTGTTTCTTTAATTTAAAAAAAAATTATTTTAGCATACTAATGGTAATTAATACTAATGGGTCTAGTCAAAAGATATGTTAAGGATTTCGAAAAGGTTCAAGCTTTCAGTTACTTACTGACACAATTATTTATCAGGCGGTATAAACGAAAAAGTATTTATTAAAAGAAATTAAGAAGAGTAAAGTCTTTTGCATAGCTACAAAACAAAATGGTGACTGTGCAAGTATAAGGTCTGATAATGTATTTTACTCTTATTTAAAGTGATTGTTTTTTTCTAAGGGATGGCTAATATTCTAAACAGTTTCAATGAAATTTTTTTTATTTCATCACTCTTTTTCCATTCAATTGTAGATTATATTACAAAAATGTGTATTTACCGTAAAGGTGCTATTAAAACAAGTAGTCAGGCAAAAACAGTTTCGAAGTATTGTTTTTTTACTCTGATTTTCAATCATTATTATAATTCTTAAAGATGTATGTAAATTAAATGAAGAATTGAATAAAAAATGTAGTTAAGCCTAAATAGTAGAAATTAAAAAACAACACTTTTTTAGAGCTAACATTTCTTTTAAGATTCCAATTAACGAATAAAACTTTGTAACAAAATTTGAAAGAAATCAAATTTTAAGAAAAATCCCTGTAAATAAAAAGAAAAAAAAAGAAATTTAGAAAATTTGACTTTTATTAAAAAAAAATTGACCAAAATGGGGTAGAAAAATTTTATGATATTAAAACAAAACAAAAATTATTTTTGAAGTTACAAAAAAATGTTTAGTATTTTAAATAAATTAAATCAGTGAAAACTTAATTAAAAAACAGAAGCACTCTAAAAAAAAAAAGCGCAACACAGTTATAGGACTTTGCCATATGTAGCTTTTTTCTGATGTATGGCTTACACACACAACTTAATTTATAATATATATTATTTTATTTAAATATAATATTTTTTTGTTTATTTAATTCAATGATTGTAAGTAAAGTACAAGCGCAACATATTTCATTCCATGGGTGTGGCGGTACTAGTAGCTACTCTAAATACTTTTTACATTTTAAATATTATTCATTTATTTAATTTTACTACTTACCTGTGACATCACAACGTAGTGGTTGACTACAGCAGCTTTATGTCTGTACTACACTAGTGCTCATTGTGGAGATAGGGGGCACTATTAATACAATGTACCCGCTTAGCCACTAGTTTATTTAGAGAATTTTTTGCTTTTCTGACTAGTTTAGAAGAATTTATTGGTTACACTTTTATCTCACAGAGTTTGCTATAAAAGTTGGCTCAGAGATTTGAAAGTAGGTCAGATTTTTTTTGGACACACCTTGTATAAGGTGATTTAGAGGGTGACACTAAACATACACATTTAGGTATGAACATCCAGAAAATTTCCATCCAGTTTTTGGTTCCTTTGGTAAAGATCTGGTGAAAACTGCTTATGCTCAAATTGCACCTATTACAATACTTTATACCTCCTAAAGGTATATATTTTGCTACATAGGAAAGTAAAAATATTATGAAGCTTTTTCATATTGAAACTGAATATATTCATATTAAATCTGTTAAAAAGATGTAGAATGGAGAGATGAGAATGCTGATGCAATAATAATATTTTGAATGATGAAAAATGTAATAAAATTATTTGCTGGAGTACTGTCATTGACATATTCCTCATCTTCCTTTTCAATTTTCTGATCACTAACTTATCAACTCTCCTTTTAATTGACTGATGAAGAAATTTTCTGAAATTTTAAAAGAGAAAACTTTAGGTAATGATGATGATGATGATGATAATGATGCTAATAATAAAACAGAAATACGATGCTGCTATCAACTTTAAAGGAAGTCCATATTACATAAGTTTATTATGAAATAAGTGCATGTAAGTATGTGATATGTTGCAGTTAGTTTGGAAAATGTGAATATATGTTGATTATCATAAAATTAACAGAAAGAAAAAAGAGAACTCTTTTTTTTTTTGCTTGTGGTTGCTTTGTATACTTAAAAAAGTAATAAAATTAAAATGATAGGTTGGTATGTGTTAAATTTAGTATGTAATTTCATTAGGATAAAAAAAATTTAAACAAATATTGCCATTAAAATGGAACGTTTATTATGTGTGAACATAAATTAGATATCTGATATATTTCAAAACAAAATTTCCTTCATTTTAAACAGTGCAAATTTCTTACATATATATATATTTCTAAACTGAAATCAATCTCTTTAAGATTCATATTATTCCTCTGTATTGTTAAATTATATTAAATAAACCTCCTTGTATGGAATATTGAGATAAGACAATTGCCTTAATTTTTCTTGAAAATACTTTAGCAAGATCCTATATCTTCAGTTGTGATTGAAATAATGTTGCTATTGCATAATATAAATAAAAATACAAAAATTGCATATTAATTTACAAAAGTGCTGCTTTCTGTTGCAATTTTTAAAAGAATTTCTCTCTCAGACATTGTCCAATTGTTTATCAAATTGAAATTTTATTGTTTATATATGTAATATTTTTCTAATATACTAGTGTAATGTAATGGTCTGCCATATGGCAGATCATTTAATAAAAAATAAAAAAACATAAATTATTGCAGTTGTAAATTTTGTCATTATTATTGCAGTTTTCTTACAATGTGCTTGTGTTTCAGTTAATATTAAAAGGAGTATCATGGAAAAATATTAAAGGAAGTGCTAAAGTTAATTATAATTTAGCCAGTCAGTGGTGTGAAGAATTTGCAGTACCACCACATGAGAAAAAGGAGTGCATATCACAGTTGACAATATTATCAATCTCTGATAAGATAATTAGTGATTCAGTAAAATTTGTGAGTTATCATAAATATTTGAATTGTTTATATTCATAATTAAGTTAATATTACTGTAATAAGTATCGTACATCTGTAATCATTTTCTTCTTCATGTACAGTGGATAAGTAAAGATACCCTTGAATCTTTACTTTCCAATCAGATCTATTTTTTTATAGAGGACATGCCTTCAGGATTTCCATGATGTTTAGAATTTACTAGAAAGTAATTATACAGAATTACAGAAACAGAATTTTCATGATTTATATGGGCTTAGGAATTGACAAATTAAAGAGAAAATGAGAAAACCTTCTTTACTTTTTATTATTCATTTCTTTTCTGTGAAAGGAAAATGACTAGAAGAAAAAGGAAAGGAAAGTGGCTATTTCTGATAGGGCGAGCTAAAAAAAAGGCAATGTCTTGCTGAAAATCCAGAATCTTCCTTAGAATTAAATTTGGAACCTTCAGTTGGGAATCACTAATCAATGATCATACCATGTGAGATGAGTCGAAGCAGTGACTATTATCTATTTATGAATTTCAAAACTTTTCAGTGGAAGAGTTGAAGATGCTTTCAGGATGACAATCATGTTCAACTCATAATGATGATATGATTAAGAGAGCAGATAGAAGATGTCATGATGTCAAAATTGAGAAAGCAGTCACAGATGTTCATGGTTATAACAAGAAAAATCTTTTGTAATGCTATTCAAAATTCTTTTAAAATATTCTCTGGCCTTTGTAATACAAAGCCAAAGCTATTTTTCAAATAATCATATATTAATAAAATATATATTAGTTATTAATAAAAGCACCACTATGATATCTGCGAATGGTAGCGTCTTGGCCTTTCATCTGGAGGTCCCGGGTTTGAATCCCAGTCAGCTATGGCATTTTTCACACATGCTGTAATTCATTCATCTTATCCTCTGAAGATAACTCTGAAGATAACTTAACAGTGGTTCTGAAGGTTAAAAAAAAAAACTATGATATTGGTCGTAGATTCTGGAAAACACATTCTCATTACAAAACAGCTGCGTTCTTTTCCAGCCCACCATCATCAAAATTATATATATATATATATATATATATTATAAACACTATTTTTTAGGGTCAAAAACAAATTATCAAAATTCATGTAATCACATGCTAGTTACAATGCTGATATAAGCCAATAAAACTTTTTTTATTGTATGACCATTAGAACATAAATCATATCTGTTTGGGCGATTTTTAATCGGAAATGATATGTTTAATCTGAAAGCGTTTGAACTTGATAATTTATTTATTTTTTATTTAGAAACACTGATTTTTATTATATATTACATTATTTACATTCAATACATAAAAATAAACATAATGGTTATTTAGCAATTGATAAAAAGAACAAAAAATTGATAATTACAAATTGTATTACAATGAATCATACTCAGATGAATGATTAGAATCAGTGTATTATTATGAATCTGCTATTCAGTATTATTCATAGATATATCTTATTCATGTGGAATATTTTAACTCTAAAAATTTTTGAACAATCCATTTTTGTAATCAATGCTGCAAAGATATTATTTTGATGATAGTCCCTCAGTGCATTAGAATACCCCTTCAGTTTCAATACAAAAATCTTTCAGTAGTTACTTGGAAATAGCATCAGTTTTAAAAGTATCGTGTGATGTATTATTGTGAACAATTAAGGTTGTGTATAATATGTTTGTTAATTTATTTTTTTTAACTTAAATTTCAAAATTGTAACTGTATTCTACACAGTTATATTCATGAATTGATTTCAATGTGTTAGATAAAATGTAAAATATTAAAGAAGTGGATGAATTTTAATAAATCCGTGAAAATTCCAGAAATGAAGTTGAAATTAGCAAGTTTACATGTTTTGAAATGCAAATTGGGAAAGAATTGAAAGAGATAGAAATCAGTAAATATTCAGCTTTGAATTCTAATTTGAAAAGAAGGAAATGTAATGCTGTGACTGATGAAGATCCCTTTGATAGATCAGTTAATCAGATGTCTCCATCAGAACTTATAATAATGGGGACTGTACAGAACAGAAATCTACTCTCAAAAACATTTTCTTTGAGATAGGATTTTGATAAATAAAAGACAAAAGAACAGATCAGTTTTAATTGAGCAATCTGAAAATTTTTTTATTCAAATTTTTTTTTTTTATTAAAAGATCCAAGCTCAGATCAAATCAGAAACAATTCAGATCAGAAAGGTCAGGTCAGAAAACAATTTACTTAATTGAGACATTTCATATTCAAAGTAGAGAATTCTTCTAAATGGAGAAAATATGTACTCAAGATTTTTAAAGGTTTCTGTTTAATTATCTCCCAAGCATGTGTTGCAATGGTTTTCCTCCAGACAAGCTAAACATATGCCATTTTAATTTTTGTAATGGGGATTAACGAAATAAAGTTTGTTATTGCTCAAATGATTTTGTGAAAACCTTACTGAACTTACCTCTTCAGAATTTACTGGTTGTATTCATTGCAGCCATCACAATTTTTAATTTTTAAATTCCTCAGTTTTACTACATACAAATCTAAATTGCAGGATTAGGTTCAGAAGAAAGATGTTTGGTGAAGCAATATTAAAAATCAGGTTATACCACTTAATTATGAGGAATGGCTGATAAGTAATATACATTTGAACGTAACATGAGACAGAACATTGTTCAGAGTGGTACATATTACTATGTTATTTCTTCATGCCCTATTAAAAATATGCCAACTTCATTGAATTCTGATTTTTTTATCTATAGCTGTTGCTATGGAGCCAAGTGGGTCAGCTGTATCAACTTGTTTAATACAGCTTGCATTGATATGCTCCCAAAAATGAACAATTTTTTTAACAGCCAAAAAATTGGAATCTTGTGTCCTTCAGTAGTTTACAAAATGTTTATAATGATAAAACTGTTGAATGAATCACTGTGAAAAGTAGGAAGGCAATAAAAATTTGTGGATGGAACTGGTAAAGTGAATATTGAAGAACTTCTAGCGATCATCTAGTTTCTGTGACCGATGTTAAAGAAAGTGAACAGATTGATTCAGATGATCGTTGCATCATGCTACAGTTCATCTCTACCAAGCTAGGCTAACATGTTGGGCACATTATCAAGTATGTTAACATGAAATCAAATAAATAGAAATACTTTACATTATTCTTGTGGTATGAATATTTTTTAATAAGCACTAATAAATCAAGGGGGATAGACTGAAAATTAATCGCTGGTCTTTTATTTACAAGGACTTTTTTTTATTTCATGTGAAAAACGCTTGAATGTATTTGATCTTCATCAAATACATCAGGTGTATTAACAAGAGGTCATTCCTATAAAATATGTATATTTCATGTAGTTTTCAATTGTTATGTGTTTTATTTTTTCTTTTGTGCCATAAAATAATCTCAAAGAAAAAAAAGTAAGACAATTACTGGACTAAAGATAAATGACAGTGAGTTAGAATTAATACTGACTGTGACAAAATTATAAGTAAATTTTTTTCCAATTAAAATGAATTCTAATACATATATATATATATATATATTGTCGCTTGTTCATATCGCGATTAGGATATTGAGAGATTGAAAATGTTTATATAATTACACATTATTAAATTAAGTACATAAATAAAAGAAATAAATAATTACAATGACAATAAGAATAATAAATGATAATACTAAACAAATAATAATAATTCTAATCACAACAGCAATTATAATAATAAAGAGTAATTGCATACAAAACAGAATTTAAAGTAAATGTCAGTATTTATTTACTAGTAGTTAAATA
>JAAAKQ030111213.1:0-14061 GCA_010016005.3 Zanna intricata
TAATAACTTTGATTTTTTTTTCATATTTTTTATTACTGTTATTACGTATTTAATTATTTATTGTGGGGTTAATAATTATTAAAAAAAAAAAAAAAAAAAATTGATAAAAAAGTAGATTAAGTGCGATTCAAAACAATGTGCCTTCCCTTGTCAGAACTAAAATATTTCATTAATTATTTGGTTTTAACTTTGGAACCAATAAAAGTAAGTACCACTATGATATATCCTTGAAAAGCTCTCAAAAGGCTTATTACTGTAGTTAAGAAAAAGTCCAAAAGGCAATTTTTTTTTTGGGGGGATTTTGAGCTTTTTTTTCCTGGTTCAGTCGATTGCAATGAGAAGTGGAGGTTCACCAACTAATGGTACAACAGTCCTAAATCAATAATTTCAACATCCTTACAGCTAATCGTTTTTGAGTTATGAATATTTCACGTTGAAATCTGAAAAATAAAATTTTTCGTGATCATAATTGGTTCCTTTACAAGTAAGTATAAATTATGATATAAAATAAGGGATTTATGAAAAAGAAAAGAAAAAAAAAATAATAAAAACGCAATAATTTGATTCAAAAATTGTGATATTTGTCATAAATCCATAAATATAATAATATAAACTGTTGCGAAAAAAAAGCACCACATAATATATGATCTCATAAATAATATATATGTATAAACATCAAATATATTAACAAACAATGTTCGATACAGATAACTTTTATAAATATTAAGAAAAAAAAAAAAAGAGAAAATTTTCACAATTAATAAATCAATATCTGTTATAATAATAAATTATATAAATAAAAATAATAAAAAAGATTATAACTAATACAGATTATTATTTTATCTTCAACATGGAAAAAAAAAAAAATTGTTTCCCCAATATGAATTATTTTAAATAAATAAATATTACAAAAAATAAACTAATATCTTTTTATAAATTTATAAAAAAATATCAAAATATCAAACTTTGGTGTATATATAAACAGTTTTTCATCAATAATTATTATTAATGAACAAAATGAAAAAAAATAAAAATAAAAAAGACAAGAACAACTGAACAATCCAAAGTTTCATGTAACTAAAATATTACCATCATAAATATTATATTGGGGAATTTATAAATAATGAAATAACAGCATTTATTAATAATTATAACACAATATATATATATATATATATATAATATAATACACCATATGTTTTGAATAATAATAACATTTACATATAAATAATAAATTAATATTTTCTTTATAATATATATAAATATAATAATATAAATAATAAACGAAAAGTTTAAATAAGTAATACAAGAGTGTATATATATATATAATCATAAATATATTGAGAAAAAAAAAAAACCAAAAACAAAACACTAAATAAATATTATCAATACTTCGTAAAAAAAAAAAATTAACATATGTATATACCACAATAATAATTAGACGAAAGCTGCTATTCAGTATTTAATCTGACAACACTGTTAATATTTTGTATATAATCCATACGTACTAAACAGTAGGAAGAAGTGTTATCCACCAATTACTTAACACTCCCCTCCTAAAAAGCGATGTTGTCATAAGGATATTCAAGGTCCAACAGATTGATATCAACTATAATGTGGTATAAATACATTTAGTAAGTAGAATAAAAATAAGGGTATGATATTGTTTTTTTTTTTTTTTTTTTTTTTTTATAGAACAAACGTAAAAAAGATGAAATAGGAAAAAAATAAAAATATTAGAAATATCTTTCTTAAATCTATATTTATAATTTCTTAAAAGAGCCAAATGAATTATTATTTTTTTTTTTACAAAAAATAAATATACAGAATGGTTGAAGATAAAAACATCCCACACAAAAAGAAAAACCCGAGAAAAAAATTATACACATAAATTGTCTGAGCATGATTTTAAATTTTTTTAATTTCTTTTTTTTTTCCTAGAATTGAGAAGGCTGTAACAGCAAATATATTTTCGCTTCGTCAAAAATAAATTAATAATACATAATCACAAATTTATTATAACTACTGAATATACATGATAAAAATTATGAATGTTTATGACTTAATATGTAAATAAAAAATAATTATACTTAACATGGTAATCAAAATAAATTTATTTACAAGAACATATATAATAGCAATAGAATATATATATATATAATATGTAAAATATAAATTAATAAAAATAAAATAACAAAAAAAAGAACAGATAACATAAATATCATATTTTATAATTAAATTAATAAACAGTTCAAATAAATTATAAACACGCACCAATAATTATTATAAAAATAATAATTACTGAAAAAAAAAAAAAAAAAAAATTAATAAATAATTATTTTATATTCGTATAATTAATTATACATAATAATTAAACTGTGCCTTCACTTAATTACTTATTAATAATAAAAAAAAAAATAATAATAAATAGAAGAATTTTAATTTTTAATTAAACAAAAAAAATATATACGACAGCCTTTAATTTATTCGTATTTATTAAAAGGAAAAAATCATATTAATAAATAAGAAAAAAAAAACTTAAATCACTTAAGTATAAATAAAGTTTACAACGAGTTAAATAAATTATATATATATATTAAAAAAAAAAAAAAAAGAATAAATAGTCAGGTACAATTAATGAAAATATAATTAATTTAATATATAAGTTGTTTCAAAATATATTCTGTGTAAATATGTTTGGAATGTTCCGAAAAAAAAAAAGAAAAAAAAAATGTAATCAAGTAAATTCTAATACATAACCTCAAAAAACATAAAGGGTGGGGGAGGGATTTATAATAAATTAATAAACCTGAGATTAAAAGGAATTTATGTATTAGAAATAGTTAATAAAGGAAAAGAGATCTTGCTGTATTAAATATCTTCCGACTTCGAATATAATAAGATAGGGTATTTATGTTTGTAACAAGAAACTGATAAAATAATGTTTCTATAATCTAGCAATCGAAATAATAACTCTTATACAAACAGTAATTTGTAGGAGTGGCTTTACAATACTGCTATGGAAACACGGCACAAATTTAACATGTTGTTATGTTATTGGTAAATGTAATAACGGGACAAAGTAATAATGTTTAAATGTTTCACAGCAAACTGAATAAGTTCTGATAGGCAATTTAATCAAATGTTTACAGTACTTTTTTTTTTTTATCTTGCGTCCTCTAAAGTTATTATTTAATATAAAAATTAATATATTTTTAATTTATTTGACGCTTTTTATCTTTTGATAAAAAAAAACTTAACGCAAAGAAAAATAATTGAATAGTTGTAACAAAAATTCCAGAAAAGTAACGGTTTTGTACGTAAATAAAAGCACATTAGCTAAAAAATTCAAAGCTTGAAAAGATGGTATCGTCAAATCATATATAAAACGGATTTTTCTATATATTAAAAAAAAAATTCTATACTAGTGTCGATGGAAATAAATTGAAAATTAAAGTTTATAAAAATGATTTTGTTGATATTAAGACTGCTTAATGCTGCCAAACACATTATTATATGTCTCTGATCACACACGGTTATTTAAAAAACAACAAAGAAATTAAGTTTAAAAGCACATTCGCTGTCGTCCATAATGATTTAATTTTATATAAAATAGTTTAGAGTTTAATACAGAAATATCTTAAAATTTTCACGAAAAGTGTTTCGTCAGTCGGAGATTTCATGGTTAACTCTAATATAAAATTAAACAGTACTTTCAAAAGAGTACTTTTCATCTAGCAAAGGGTGCGGCGGCATAATTTTCTGATTTGAATCAGGAGCCACTTAAAGGTGTGGCATTTCAATACAAAGAATACGGTGTACGAAGGAAGAGCGCGCGTTTACTGTCGAGCCTTAATATTTCAATGGTCGCCACGCAGCGAGCATTCCGCGAACTCTTTTAAGATTACCACCCGAGCTCGTGTTCCTGGTTGGCAATAGATTGTTACGTAAGCAAACACATTCAGGATGACTGGCAGTGTTGAAAACCAGAAGATGAGGAGGGAACGTTCCATGAGATCACCACAAAACATGGAGGTGATAAGGCAGTCTTTTTTATGATATGTTCGGCACGCAAGCATTGCCAGCTGCCCATTCTTTTTTTTTGCCAAGGCTTGTTGAAATGGATGTTGGTTTCAGAGGAATGGAGCCCACAGCACAGGTGCCGCGAACTACAATACGTGTTTTGCGGGGAAACTTCCCTGAACGCCTGATCAGAGAGGAGGCAATCTTCAGTGGTCCACGCGCTCAAGCGGTTTAGCTCCTTGTGGCTAATTTTTATGGGGGGGGATATCTGAAATCCCTTGTGTACACCGATCGTCCAAGGGCCCTTGCTGAACTGCCAACATACCCTTTGCTATGCTGAAAAGAATCGACCGACGCTATTTCGAATTATGATTAATCAGTGTATCGTCAATGGGTGGGGGGGGGGGGAGGCGACACTTGTTGGATATAATTTTCAAAAGTGTAAAAGTAAACATTTAATGTAGTAATAGCATATGTTAAAAAAAAAATAATTACAATGATACCTGTAACATCTTTGTTTTTATTAACTTTTCAAATCATCAAATTTTACTGCCGCACCTTATTTTAAAATATACAGGTATTTATAATTTCAATACCTTAAAAAAAAAATTGAGCAATTTTTATTAAATACATTAAAATTAAAAAAAAAAAAAAAAAAAAATTAAACAAAAACTACTGAGAAAAATTTATACAATTACAAGGCACTTTTTTTCATTTAATTAATTTTTAATTAAGAAAAACATTTTTTATTTTTATTAAAATAATTTGTAAAGGCACATCAAACATGTTATATCTTACACAGCCTTTGTAATTCTACGTATAAAAAAAAATCACACATTGATAAAACGGAATATATATATATAAAAAAAAAAATTACATGAATGTTTTAATGAAAAATCATACCTTTTTCTTTATATATTAAAAAAAGTAAATTACAATAAACAATTATAATAAATAAATAAAATTATTGCATAAAATGTTAAGAAGAGTCATATTTTAAATTTTCATAATATAAAAAAAATTATATTAACAACACAAAACTAATACACAAAATAAAATAACAATTATTAAATAGCTGGGGAGGGGGGAAAACTGAACATGTAATTAAATACAACTTAATAATAGTAGTAGTAATAATAATAATATGATTAAGAATATAATAATAATAATAAAAATAATAGAAAACTGAATAAATAATTATATTGTAACAGTCTGACTAACATATATATGTAAATATTATAATACCATATTTATTAAAAAAAAAAAAATAAATAAAAAAAAAAGTAAGTAAAGTCTAGAACTGGTTAAATACAAAGAATATAAATGTATATATGATTATTAAGAAACAAAGTTTAATGTGTGTAAAAAGGAAAATAATAATTATGTTAAAATGATACTGAAATTGCAAAATTACGCTGATAGAGAAAAAAAAAAGAAGCATATTTCAATTAATATACCCATAATTATGCGCAGGAAATAAAATTGAAAAAAAAAACAAAAAAACATTAATTATAAATGTTAAGTGTTAATAAAACTTGAAGTTTTTTTTGATGAATGATATTAAAATACATGTAAGTAACGACGTATCGTAAGGTCCCGGGGTCTTATCAATCTCAAATCATAGATGCGACTCAAATAGAAAATAAAATAAAATAATGAAATGCGCATATAGTTATATAAATACTTAAAGGATTTTCTTTAGATAGAGAATGGAGCTATCAACAATGAAACGAAGAAGATTGCACGTTACTCCACTTGTCAGAAAATATACAATTACAAAAAAATAATAAAATACATATCACAAAATTTCTATTACACTTTATGTCAAGTAAATTGCATGCAATGTTTCTGCATTCCGGGACCTTTATTTTAATATATATATATATATATAAAACTCATTTTACATCAAATAAAATTTTTATTAATTGAAAAATGTCAATTGGAACGTAAGAAAATTAATTCTCTAAAAATACAATTAATTTTAAACAAGCATATAAGCATTTTAAAAATGATCTAAGAAAAAAGAAGTTGCTACAAAATTTGATAAAAGTATATATATGTATTATAGCATATTAACGTTTAAAATAATTTTTTTTTTTATTTGAAGCACTTCAACTATGATAAAGATATACAACTATTTTGAAAATTAATAAAAATATATATCTATTATGAAATAAAAAAAGAAATAAATTGACAAATGTAGGGATTTAATTTTAGAATACAAGTATATTTTTTGTATTTTATGCAATTTATTAAATGATAATATATAATGAATACATACATCAATAATAATAATAATAATGGAAGACAGAAAGAACTGATGATAAAAAAAAGAAAAAAAAAAAGGAAGAAGTTTTTGTGTTAAATGAATAACAATGATTTCACTTTTTAAATTTTAGGCGATCAGTTCGCCTATTCGGAGTGTAAATTGTACAACTTGACCACTGATTTTATTAAATACAGGTAGCCTAGTTTCAGGACTTGCAGGAGGTGGGGGTGGTGACTGTGAAGGGCTTAATGATGATGTCGGGGTCGGTACGAGAGGTGCAAATGAAAATGCGGTATTTGCCGACGGTGGTGGGGAAACGCTACCGAGGCTAGACGGAGGAGATGGTGTATCGGCTGATGAACCCAAACCGGGTGCGGGTGGAAGACATAATCTGGGTCTAGACGATTTGATAGGGATACCACCTCCAACGCTTCCTCTTGCTTCATCCGCATTATGTATGAAATGACAACGAGGACCGTACGGACAAAATCCGACGGTATGAAATGTGCGACATAATTCCGTCTTGTATTTCGGATGTCGTACTAAATTACGTAATTCATGACCGCCGTGTGCGAACTGGCATTTATCACCGTATTTGCACGAACCACTTTCTTCAAACGGTCGACATAATTCTGTTTTATATCTCGATGTATTAACAGATAATGCTGCTGCTTTCGTCGGATCAGACTGGCTGCGATCAAGACGTCTGTGGCTGTTTAGATTATCCAACAACAATGTGGTAACCAATGATGCAACTGAATTTGCTACCGGGTGAGATGCTCGTCTGGATAAAGTTTCCCTGTCTTCACTCCAACGCATCAATGCCATCTTGCTGCTGTTATCGTTCTGTTGTCGAACGAACATCATCGAGCTAGCATTTGACGACGAAATCCCACTGCTACCACTGGAAGGACTGCCAGGGTTACTGGTACTACCGCCAGTACTGTTTCCAGACAATCCAGGAGCCGGGTGCTGCAACAAAAGAAAAAAATTCCAACTGTGATTTTTTTTTCTGATTAAGTAACAAAAATGTTTTATCCTCAATTGTGGACATGGATGTCCAGTTAAAATGAAATCATTGTACAAAATAAAATATCATTATTATAAAATATTACTGTTTTATTGCAATAATCTTTTTTTCTGTTTTAGCCTCCGGAACTACCTTAAAGTATTGTTTCAGAGGATGATATTTATGAATGTGAATGAAGTCATGTACAATCTCAGGTCGACCACTCCTGAGAAGTGTGGTTAATTGTAACTCAACCACCCAAGAACACCGGTATCCATGATCTAGTATTCAAATCCGTATTAAAGTAACTAACCACCACCTTTACTAGGATTTGAACCTTGGAACTCTCGACTTCGAAAGAGATTGTCTTTGTGATCACTTATTATTATAAGTTTTATTTTAATTTTCAATAAACATATTTTGAGTAATTTTTAAATATTACCAATTCTCGATATAGAAATGATTACAAAAATATTTTATACTTTAGATAATTTAAACAATATCAAGTGTTGACAAATACAATTTTTAAGTTATTCTTTTATGTAAGGTACTACATATAATAAATGACACTTAATTTTTTTTTTTTACCTTATAAACGATAAGAATAATAAAGTCATAAAGAGTTATTATATACAAATAACATTAATTGAAAGAAAGAAAAAAAATGTTTTCATTTTACACGATAACGTAATGTAACAAAAGAAAAATAACAAAAAAAAAAGAAGATAAAATTAAGTTTATTTTAAACAAATGATAATTTTTTTTTTTTTTAATATAATTTAATTTTATTTACAAATAATGTAGTATTTAGTTTTGTATAACAAACAATTATATTTAATCAGTAAAGGGAATGGAGATATTAGTCTATAAAACACAAATAACAATATTTAATTAACCCCACCAACCAATTTTCCATAATAAAATAATCTAAGTATTTATATTATAAAGTAAAATTTAATTAATTTTACTAAAAACGAAAATGTTAATAGTTAAGAGCAGAAATACATTTTTATCACTTTTAAAAAGCTAACCTGAAATTTTTTTTAAATAGTAAAACGAAAGATAAAATTAAGACTTCTACTTTTACTTAACTTATTTTTTTTTTGTGATATTTAAAATAACAGAAATTTAAGCGTAATTTTCTTTAATTATAAATTACTAAATAAATATTGCAACTTACAATAATAATAAACAGTGTAGCAAATTTTAATACAATATAGCATTCTTGTATGTACAGTATAATATATATCACATAACTAATGTATATTTTAAATGTTTATTAATTATTATGTCAAGCTAAGATTGAAAAAAAAAAAAGGAAGATAAAATCCGGAAAAAGTACTTCTGTTCACATTAAGGAAAATTGTTTCACCTTGATTTATTTACTCTTACACGAATAAGCTAAGCTGTTAACCCATCAGCAATTTAAACCTACTGAGTGGTTCTGATATTTAATTACTATTATTTTTTTTTTTTTTTTAACCTCCGGAACCACCTTTAAAGTATATCTTTTCAGAGTATGAGATTAGATTTTCTACGGATTTGAATACTAGACCAGTGGCCGGCCTTCGTGGCGCGAGTGGTAGCATCTCGGCATTTCATCCGGAGGTCCCGGGTTCGAATCAGGCATGGCACTTTCACACACGCTACACATCATTCATCTTCATCCTCTGATGTAATACTTACACTGGTTCCGGAGGTAAAAAAAAACAAAAAAAAATTAGATAGTGGATACCGGTGTTCTTTGGTGATTGGGTTTCAATTAACCACACTTCTCGGGAGTGGTCGACCTGAGATTGTACAAGACTATACATATATATATATATGGAGTATGAGATGAATGACTTGTAGCGTATGTGAAAAATACCATGGCCTGACCGGTATGGTATTCGGACCTCCAAATTAAAGGCCGAGACGCTACCACTCACGCCACGGAGACCGGCATGATATACAGTAAAACATATCCACCATGTGTAGTATTTGGATATATGATGAAAACGGAAATTTCTTTTTTTTTTTGAGGAACAGAAATAGCGTGCGCAAAAATAACATAACGAAATAAATTATTTTATTTTTATTCTTCTAATTTTTATGAGATAAAAAAAATTACTAAAAAATAAAAAACAATTTATTGTTTCATAATATACAATTTAATTTTTTTTATTTACTAAATAATAATAATAAAATAAGATTTGATTTATCCAATAAAAAAAAAAAAAAGATATGTAAGCATTAAGAAAATTAAATTATTAATAACATAATATTGTAGTCAAAGAGAAAACGAGATTTAAAATGAATTGTAGACAGAACTGATGGAATAATATTTCACAAAATTTTATGAATAGAAAAGTAAAAGGTGAATAACCTCAAAGAATATGTAACCAGAGTAGGTGTTAGTTATTAGTTAAGAGTTTAGAGAGAGCTCTTTCACTGTTATAGTCACAAACACGCTAGCACACAACTAAAACTTATAACTATCTACTTATATCGAGTATTCAGGCTGTATTATAAACCACAACGAACTACTCACCACACACACACACACACACACACACACTAGCCGAACGAATACAACTGGTTTTTGTATTAAAAGCTATTGTAACGTAGAGTAGTCGAGAGAAAACTTGGTTGTTGGCTGTTACATTAATATACCTTATTACTATATTTGTTGGAATAGTATCACTGTTTTATTTACTTAGCTATCTATCTACACTATAGATAAAAAAAAAAGCTATATAGAGTTAGCTTGTAAAATGAAAATGATTGGTTGTTTGATCGGAATAACTTCGTGATTAAAACTTTTTTTTTTCCTTTAAAAAGTTTATACGTTACTTGTATAAAGGACGACTTCACCAAATATATATATATATATATATATATGTTTTTTTTTAATTTTTTTTTATTATTACTTGTTTATGGGCATGAATAAAACCAAAACTTATTAAAAAGAAAAATATGTATAAATAAATAAAACAGTGCATACTAATAAAAACTACTATATTTCATTTTGTGAGTTCTTGATTTTTTTTCTGGAAAAGCTATAGTGTTAATGATTCGAGATCTTTGAAAATATTTGGATTACATAAATTCAAGAAGCAAAATTAAAACAATTCGGATTCAGTTAAATTTTTTCTCCTGTAAAATAGACCCTTATTCACAGAATTAAATAAGTTTTTCCTACGGAATCCTAAAACGGTTTTCACTAGTAACTGAAAAAGCAATTTAATTATGCAGAGAGATTTATAAAAATTTTCTACACTATGCCTAAAAACAGATCTTCCGAGGAATTAAGGAAGGAAAATAAACATCTCTGTTTCACAATTCCTCGATGTCCACTTACAAAATTCCAGGCAACTTTTCTTCTGCATTTAGAGTATCCATCCATTTCGCATGGTTTCTTTGTTTCATTTCCCCGTTTTCTCTGTTGGGAATACGATTAGTTTTGATCACACTATCATTTTCGGTTATCTTTCCTCTACTTCATCTGTTTTTTTATTTATGGGACCTATCTTAACTATTACTATATCCTTTCGTTTGGCGGAGACCATTTTATCCAACCGGGCCAACTTTTTTATGTTAAGCTGTCAAAAAAAAAAAAACTACAACAAAAAACAATTGTATTATACAAAAATTTACTTTTATCAGTCGTATGGATGCGCCATAAGATTTTCCTGAATTCGGAGAAGGTTACTGAACTACAACAGTCTTTCTATACTGTATTAATGTATACGTATATGCGTACACTGGTATACAGGAGAGAAAAAGAGCGGGAGAAAGAAAAAGAAGCGGAATCAACGTCTTTTTTATACTGTGTATTGTTGTAAACGTATATGTATAAGTATACAGAAAGAGAGAAAAAAAGAGAAGGGAATCACCGACGGATTAGCGATATTTTTCTCCCAACCTCTCATTCGATATGTATACACAGTATATATATTATACGCATGTATATATAAAATCTCGCTTCATGTCTTTCTCTCCTATGCTTAGCGTCTCGTGACGAATTTTGATTACGAGTCAACTATTTTTTTCTCCATGCAAAAGTCTATCACAAAAATTTCCAGCACAACCCGCCAAAAAAAATTTTTCACTTCAACAAAAGAAAAATCAAATTCGAAATATTTCAAATGAAAACTCAGAACCTTTGCAGGGTGATTTAATAAGATTTTTAATTCTTTATAAAAACAACAGTAAAATGCGATTCTTCAATTAACCCCCTACGGTAACATGTTTCATTGGAATGGTTTTGGGGTTCGAGTCTTAATCAGGCTTGACAGTTTTCACATACTACATGCTTAAATGATATGCAACTTTTTCTGTTTCACATTTTTGAGAATTAGAAAAATGGAAAATAAGAGAAGACTTTTTTTTGCATAAGGAGGTTTTTCATCCTTTTTTATTTATTTCTTATTAAATGTTTTTCTACAAGGTTTTTGACTAATAAATGATTTACTCTTATAAAAATTAAAAGTAACTAATTAAAAAAAAAGCCGTTTTTTTTACAAACGCAACAGCACTTTCATTATTTTTATTTTTTTCATTAATTTCTTTTACTTTTCCTCAGCTTTCACAACAATTCTTTTAAATTTAATGTATACATACTTGAATGTGCGAGAGCGCATGCACAAATACAGTTTTTTTTTTTCAAGAAATACTAAATACACATATCAACAGAAATTCTGCCAATCCTTTTTCTTTTATCAATAATTAAATTGATGAGTGACGTCTGTACCATTTCAAACGGAGTGAAAGGGCAAACAGCTGTTTTATGTACACTTCTTTTTTACTTACTTTTTTATATTTTTTATTTTAACAACTAAGTAAAAGTTATTCCATGAAAGTCTTAGGAAAAAAAGAGGAACAAACCTACAATGTGTTAATAGAAAAGAAACGCTAAAAATTTCTTTGATATTGTGTATAAATAGTATCACACTAAGCCTTAAAAGCTACTTTTTAATCTATCAAAATGCATTTTAACTGCTATACAAATATGTATCCTAGGAAATATGAAAGCGATGATTTCCATAAAGAATTATATATTAGAAATTGTCACTTTTTACTCCTTAGAATAATTCAAAAAATATATATTTGTACTATACAACTAAGCAAAATTTCTAGCTTATCGATTTTTTTTTTCATTCACAAACAAACGGCGAGGTTATTATAGTTAGTTAGTGGGGTACACTTATATCGATAAATATTCTTTTTTTTTGTAATGTAGTAATCATTTTTAAAAGCTTTCTATCATACTATAAACTATTACTTTTAAAAAACCTGCTTCTTTTAAAATAGCAAACACAATAAACTTTTTAATAGATGAACAAATATATTACAAAGGGCGTTTTTGATGAAGTCCTTTCTCAATTCATGGTAAAATTACGTAATCATTTGAATGTAAATATGTTTAATGTTTAAAGATAAAACATGAATATTTTGAAGGTTAACTACTTTATTTATTTTGTAACATAAATTTACAAACTAAAATAATATAAAAATTAAGAAAAATAGATAAAAACCATCCAGTATAAATAAAAATAGCAATTTACCATACAGGTTAATGTTATGTAATTGTGAAACTAAACGCAACTCGGTTAACATACAGAATAGTAATATTTATATTAACTTAATCTACTTGTTACTACTTAGTTTATTTTATCCATATTTCAACTAAGACAGTTAAAAAATACCCGACACTTGCCAGGAAAATTGAAGCGATTGACTAACTGTTTTAAAAGTCAACTCATGTGTTTACCAGTTCACCCAACTGATATGACAATATTATTATGTACATAAATTTAACCGATTTTTAAAAAATATTATTTAAATAAAATTTTATTGTATTCATTCCTTATTTGAAATGCCAGTTTGATGTAAAACAGTTAATTCATCAAGATTTACCACCTGCGGATTTGAAGAAGAAAAAAAAAAAAAAGTAAAAATGAACAAGAATTATACAATGGATTGGTTGAGTTATTTATTTTAGTATCTATAATGCTGAATGATAAGGGTTTACATTCCGTTAAAACTGCTGAATTTGAATATCTGTATTAATACAATGACTTTTAATATTAAATTAAAACTATCTATCGAGTAAATATTAGACCGAAAATTTGTTATCGACAAGAAAAAGAATTTTGAATCTTATATATTTTCGCTTATTTATTTTATTATTGCGCTAATCTATTAATAACAATTCAGATTTATTTAGTCGTGACCACCACCTATAGGTTATCTGCATTCCTTATTCATGAAATGACAGTAAAAATAGGCAGTATTATATAGTTCAGGATCAACAGAAACTATCCTATATCTAAAATAAGTCAAAAAATAATGTAATATGAAATGGAAATAAAAAAATTAATTGTGCCAATCAATTTAATTGATTGCAGTAGGCTTCGATTCGTCGGGATATTCAGAAATTCTATAATGAATATTATTTTGGATGTAAAACCTTAACAAATAAGGATTTTAATTTCGAATAGTTCTTTAGAATCCGGGATCCCAACCTCGGTACTATTATATTTAAAGGTCACAGTAAGCTTTTGCTGTATATATTTCACCAATAATATTATTATAATTTTAACATAGGTAATACAATAAGCAAGCGATATAAACCAATTAGCAAGCTTATTCTACACGCATATATTATTCTACTTTTGATAAATATATCTGATCTTCCAAGGTAACCCACCGGGTTGGTCTAGTGGTTAACGCGACATCGCAAATCAGCTTATTTCGAAATCGAGAGTTCTAAGGTTCA
>JAAAKQ030111224.1:0-14060 GCA_010016005.3 Zanna intricata
TTACACTACGCACTTCACATTTGGCGGGATTTTCTATTGCCGCACTCATGTTTTTAGGTTATAACTTGAGAACGCACGATCGAACGATACCCCGCCTTGCACAGTTAGAAGCGTACTGAGCCGCTACACACACTGATGTCAAAATGGCGCTACCCCAACTACTTCTCCCGCTACGCGTAAACGGCTGTTACTTTGTGGACGACCCTCGTATATCCTACGGATTTTCTTTCTATAAACTGCAACTTACCAGAGTAATACAGAAAATAACAAGTCTTCTTAAATTTTAGAACTCAATAATTTTTAGAGAGTTAGATAGATGTCTTCAATGATAAGCATCTTCTTTCAATACATACATATAGTTTTCACTTTGAAAATTAGCATACAATTTTTAAAAATTATATGGAAAAATAAAATGTTTTTCTAAGTAGGGGGAATTGAAAATGTTTTAAGAAGTAATATACCTTTTTCTTGTTTTAAAAAAGAAGGTAAATTTTTTCATTTTAATTAATAAATTAATGGATATTTTGGCTAATGTTATGCAAGTCACATTAGGAATAACATTTTTTTACAACACTGTTATCTGTTATTTGAAATCAAGCATCAATTTAAGATTAGCATAAATAATACCTACCAAATAAAGTTTGGTTATCAAATATCAAGTTCCTCCAGAATTATTAACATATGTTATCTCTCATTAAGGTATAATTACAGTAATGAGGCTCTGTGAATATTGCACTATATCAGATAATGGAAGTTTTTAGAGCGCCATACAAGGCTATATATGTGTTACAGGGGATTGGTATTTTCTTGATTTTTTTGTGAAAGTGGTAAATTAAAGAAAACCAACATAAAAGTTTCTTGAACATCAAAAGAAATGTAAATATACAAGGGAGAGAGAATGCAATGGAGTTCATAATATAATGCTATCAGATTATTACAGGAAAAGCTATTAATGTAACATACCATCCAAGCAGTCTTGAATCATTTTATCCATTGCACCTTCATCATTAAAATATATTGGTATTATCCAAAATTATAATACTAAAAAAAAGATTCTGAGCAGTGGATTGTATTTACTTGGTTAATGATGTACACAACTTCAGGCCAGGGTATTCAGTAAATGCATATAAAAAAAATTGATTAATGATTAAACAAATGAATATTTATACAATTTCCTTGTACATATGAATGACTATGAAGCCTATAAGTATGCAATAAATCTACCTTTACTTGATTTTATGTATTCCTCTTATATAAATGTATGTCAGTTATTTTTTGTGAATATGGGAAGGTAAATCCACTGATTTTCTGTTCTGAGTCTTATAAAATTATGTACAAAATTATTTTGAAATCATTCACATTGTTCAATATTCTGTTTATGGTAGATTCAGTAGAGTGATAGTATCTCCATCATTCATCTGGAAGGTTCTAGGTTTGAATCTTTCTCAGACTTGGCTGTTTCTATCTCTCGTAAATTTCATCTCTTACTGACTTCTGTATTTGTGCCTTTCATCTGGATGGTTCTAGGTTCAAATTCCGATTGGTTGAACATTTTTCACTCACTACAAAATTTATTAGTTATCTCTTTTTAAAATTCAAAATGCTCTTTTTACATATAAAAAAAAAACAAAGGTGTAACTGTAATTAATTATCGATTTGTAGTTTTCGAAAACAATAAATAAAAAATTAAATTTTAAAAGATTAACCAAGAAATAATAATATTACTTAGGAATCAGTTAGGTTGCTAAACAATTAATAAAGTTATTTTTGTTCTGTTTCAGTGTTGTATTATTGATGAAAAACAAAACAAGCAAACAAGATCATACTGTAACAGTTACTCTTAGAGTTGATACAGTTCTTTATACAGGCAAGGTTAAGGATCCAGTAAAAAAGGAAAAATTTGTTAAAACAATTAAAGCAGGAACAGGTAATTTATTCTGTTATTAGATTTTCACCATGTTACTGTCTTTTGTTTTGGCAGAATTGTCTCAAATGTAGCTACCAAAAGTTCCTTAGTATGTTTGTTTGTCAAATAATATCAAAGTTTGGTTGTTATGAATTTTGAACAATTTCAAAGGAAAATTATTCAACCATTATACAAATCTTCCATTATACAAAATTATTTCCTAGAAAATTAATTTTTTTAACTCTGTAACAACTTGGGTTAAAAATTTTTTTTTAACAGTTTGGGGTAACCACCCATTTACTAAGCAAAACTTTAAAAATAAATGATAAGAATTACACTTTATATTCATAGATTTCATAGGTAGTCATATGAAAATATGCATTTAACTTAATCCATAGGGGGATGAAATATTGTCCATACACTTTGCTTTATTGTATTTAATGAGAACCTACCTAATGTAAATAAATCATTTTTGAATTTTATTTTATCTAGAAATGGCTTCTGAAAGTAGCATGAGTAAAAAAAGGTAGGGTACTCTGCCAGAAAGCAAACAAAAATTTACATATTGAATAATTGTGCATATGCACTAATTGCCAGTTTGTTTGCACTTTGCTGTTTATATTTTTTGTAAACATGTAGTAATTGTGTAATCATTCCTAAATGTAATAAATATTTAACAAAACTGAGTAAACATTCCTTTGATACCTAAAATGAATTTTATGTTAATTATTCAGTAATTTTGTTATGATTATATTGTAACAAGACAAACATAACAGATCTGAGTAATGAATTCCTACTAATTAAGAACAAAATAGTAGAAAATATAATGATGGGAGGAATCCAGAATTGGGTTAAAAGAAACCCTTTTAGTAAAGGTAACAGGTCTTTTTGCCCACTGACACACCTAAATAAATGTTCTGTGAGAAGAGTTACTGAACCAGGGTAGGAACTTCATGGGAATGTGTGAGAATGGGCAATCATACTCACACTTCAAATTGGGTTCAGTCTGGAAGATAAAGAGGATAGGAGGATAAATACTCCAGGGAAGACCAGTTGGATCAGTCTCAGGAAGCAAGTCATTCTGACTTCAGTCTGCAAGATGAGAGTCTGTGAGATGTGAGTGTTCAGTGAGATGTCAGTCTGCAAGATGTCGATCTGCTAGAGTACTATGAGAACTAAATATGAGTACTAAGCAAGAGTATTCTATGGGGAGAACAGAGAAGAGCAAATTTCTAGTGAGTACAAAGTTTGACGTGATTAGAGTGACATTACAAGTAATTCCACTGAATAAAAGAAATGGTTCGATGAGTTACTGTTAGACTAAAAGTAAACGAGATAATATGCTAAATTTCATTCATAAATTTTTCAGGAAGTTTTATTTGTAAACAGCAAAGGTATTTGCAGTGAAAAAAATTTATGCTGCCTTATCTACTGTACTATTGTTGATAAACTAAGACTAACAGTTAAAATGTTAAGACTAGCGGTCATGCTAATGTCTTTTGTCAGTGGAACTGAATTGTATTTAGCTACCTGTGTATCAATCCTGACGATTACTTTAAATTCTGTTTTGTAGGTAATCATTGTTAATTGTTATTGTTGTTGTGGTTGTGATTACTATAATTATTATTTATTTATTATTAACATTTACTATTATTATGATTAGTATATGCTATTGTCATTGTTATTATCCTGATTATTACTGTGAGTTGTTTTTCATTGTCATTTATTATTCTTATTGTTGTTATTATTATTCATTTGTCTTACTTTATTTATGTTCTTAAACTCATAAATTATTAGTTAGCAATTATTTAAACATTTTAAATTGTCAGTCTCTCAACATCCAGATTGAACCACAAACAGACAGAATATCTGACAATATATATATATATTCCCTGTTCAACCTTGGTTGTAGTTGTGATGTTTTCTTTACTTATAATACATGATTATTTTAATCATATATATACTTTTTCTTGCCTTTGTGCTACATTTTACTACTTAAAAATTAGATTTTAGAATTTGTCCTTGCATGCTTTAAACGTTTTGGACATTTTTTCTCTCAATTCAGTTTGAAGTTATTCAGAAGATATTCAAACATCCTTCTTTTAAAAAAAGATCCTATAATTCAGCTTTGTTAGCTCACTTGAACTCTTTTCATCCTGTAAATTGATTTGGAGACTACATAGCTAATGAACCTTTGTCATTTTTAGAGTCTCAATTCCTTAGAAATTAAGTGATTCTCTGAAGATGAAATTAATAAACATATTGATAATTAGAATAAGCAGTAAGTTCTCTTCAGAAAAAACTCTTTTAGGACTGGATGAAAAGAAATAAAAATATTTTTTCATATGTTACTGGAATTACATTTAAATCCAAATTCTAACTTTTTGTGAGTTGTTGGTCCAGTATGCACAGAAATTATAAAATCCATCCTTAATTCAAGCTTGTCAACCAACATGCCACCCTGAACCCAGGGTGGGAGCACCTTTACATCCTGCACCTCTACAGCTTCCAACGCTCCATGTGAGTGTAGTTGTTGATAGTATTATCAAAGAAATAAAAGACATCGACACACTACTAAGTGCAGCCAAAAACTTGATCAGTTATGTTCCAGTATATATTTACATTCAGAAGGCCAGTCCAGTTTTATTCCTGGTCCTCGGAGGTGACAGTTAGATCTACATAATTTGGAGAAGATCAAGTCAACACCATCACAGGAATGATGGTAGTCTGCCATAGTCCGTGTGAAAGTGGTTCTGGTTAAATCCAGCCAGGCAATGATGATATTAATGAATATTTTAGTGCAGAGAATTCAGAAAATAGAAAAAGACAACAAACAAGCAGTCCCAAAAAGAAATTACAGAGGATATTGTTAATTTCTTTGTTCAACATCCTATGTCGTCTCTGGAATGCCTATTGACCAGTTATTATTGTACTGATAGTCAATTAACAGAAGAACTGGATGATAATGACTGTATTGTGTGACTGGCTTTAGAAAGATTAAGCGTATATAAAATTTATTTTCAGTATTCAATTATATGTACAGTAACTTTCAATTATTCAATGCCAAATCAAAAATTGAGCCAAAGGATAAAATTGTGATGAATTAATTATTTATTTTGGCTATTATTCTAATCAGTAGAGAATTTCAAGTCTTAGGTAAAGTTTTTAAAAGATAAATTAAAGACCAGTGTTTTTTATTAGAATATTTTGAAAAAATCAAATATTGAGTCCAGTGATGCATTTTATTCTTAATTAAAAGGTTTAATTAAAGTTTTTCACTGCTTGATATAGGAAAACGGTGAGGAAAAGTGACTTTTTAATTAATAGAAATTTTACATTTCACAAGTTGATTGAGATTTCCTGAAAAGTTGATCTGATAAATGTAAAAAGTAGCTGAGACAGTTATACAAATTAATTATAACTTGTCAATTATGGTTAATAAGTATTTATAGTAGTTCAGGAATTTTTAAAATAGTTTTGTGTTAAAGTGAGATTATTCTTCTATTACAATTATGTCCTGTTAATTAGGTCAAATATAATTATGTATATAAAAAAATATTTATTTATCTATATTTTTAATTTTTATAAATTTGTTATTTATTATATTTTTTTATTTATTTTATAAATTATTGTAGATGAAGAAGTAAAAATAAATGTTACATGGGAAGAGTACTCAAAGAGGCTTATTGACCAATGTGCCTTTAACATTGCATGTATGGCAACAGTGCAAGACACAAATTATGAATATTTTGCCCAAGATGATTTCAGAGTTCGGAAACCAGACATTAAAATCAAGGTCAGCTTTATATTATTTAAAAAAAGACTAAGTTGCGTACATTGTTTTTTAAGTTTCTTTTTGAAATGATGTACTGTTTTCTTATTTCAAATTTCTATGTATTTTTATATATCATATCAAAAAAATAAATAAAATTTAGCATACAGACAATTCTTTTATGTACTCCTAAGCCAGTGATGTTAGGAATAGTGATAATAATTTTAGAGTGGGATTTTTGTAATGGAAAGTGCAGTGCCTTAACTTCACTTCTCACTCACCCACCTTGACAATGTTTACCAAAGGAAATTAATAATGAACGAATACCATGCTACTTTCTGAGAAAGTAACTCATTAATATCTCAAATACCCCTCAGATGCTTTATATTGTAACAGTCATAAGAAAGACTGTAACATATAGAATAAAGATTTGAAAAATATACTCCAGATCCTGGTTGTTAAAACTATAAATTGTATTTTTTAATGTCATTTTCAAAATGTTTGATCTATATAATACTTCTTTATCATAAATTCTATAAAATGGTAAAGAATGACATGAAATCTTTTGTAATTCCTCAGCAAATGTATTGATTGTGTAGAAAATCATGCACATAGTACAAAAACTAGATTCTCATTTTTTTGATATTTATTTTTATGTAATCCACATATTTTTTAGTAGATATGTCATTGGAATATAGTAAACTTTCCTCTCCTTAAAACAATGAGGGTTTGCTATGAGTTAATGATCATATAAATAACATAAATTTTATTTTTCATTTTCCCTCCTATTCTCTCTTCAGGTTTAATTACCATTTGGTTTTCTATGAACATTTTCAATTATTTCATGTTTTCAGTTTTATAATTGTCAAAAATTTATTCTTCAGATAATGCTATCTTATCCAATTAATTGTTTCTTCACTTTTATACAAAATATTGTTGAAATTATATTGTCTTGTTTAAGCTTATATGAGGTGTGGCTAGAAAATAACAGGATTTTTGCTGTAACATTTTTTTTCCCTTAACAACTTTCACATTATCTCCTTCAATATACTCCCCTCCATAATCCCTACACTGCTCCATTCAAATTTTCCATTGTTCAAACAGTGTTTCACGTCATTTTCTGAAATCATGTTCATATCAAGGTCTCCATTGCTTTTTCTTACACAGCTTCAACTGTCCCAACCTACTGTCAAACCTAGTTCCTTTCAATGTTTCCTTCACTTTCGGGAACATAAAAAAGTCATATGGGGTTAGGTCTGAATAGGCTGGATGTTCCAGCTCAGGGATCCCATGCTTAGCCAAAAATTACTTAACAATCAGTACAGTGCGGGCTGGAGCGTTGTCCTGATGAAGAATCCACAATTTCTCAATTCAGGCCGCTTTCTTCTTACTTGCTCACGGTGAGTAGTTAGAACCTCAAGATAATATTTCTTATTCACTGTTTGACTTTCAGACCTTCAGGGTGGATGAGATTGCCTGTTTTTGCTATGTTTTCATCCGTTTTTGAAATGGAAGAACATTTCCTGGACGTGGATCATCTTTGATTTCTTCTCGTCCTTCTTTGAACTGTATATGCCACTCAAAAACCCATGTGTGTGACATATGCTCATCACCATACACTTGTAAGAGAGAATAGATCTCTGTTACAGACTTGCCAAGATTCACTAAAAATTTCACATTAACACGTTGCTCTATTAAAATACCTACCATTTTTCTGATGAGTAGCAGTACACGATCCGGCACAAACGAAGACTGTGGCCTGACTGAGCAGGTTACGGTTGCCACATTGGCTGGAATGTAAAAGGAGGATGTCGAGTGATTCAGCAATATGGGGTTTGACCTTGAGATCGTGCTGTTTGTCTTACAAAAAATCAGTCCCGTTATTTTCTAGCCGCATCTCTTATTTGATTTTACTGGGTATCTGAAAAAGTAAATTTCTTATATTAAAGTAAAAATGTTACTGTGTAGGTAATCTTATAATTTCGCTTAAAAATTTATGATTTTATAATTTTAATTGTATTATTTTATTTTTACAGCTGGATAATGAACCAATTACTGGTCAAGAGTTGACAGGTAATGCTACACTTATAAACCCTCTGCCTGTCAGCCTTAAAAAAGGAAAATTTATGATTGAAGGGCCTGGATTAGATCATCAGTACAAAGTTAAACTTACACAGTAAGTAAAGTTATTAAAGGCTGTTAAAGGAAGAGAGTGAAACTTAAGCTGTTAAATTGTCTATGTTTTATAGTTCGAACAGTACTAGTGTATATCTTAATTCTTTACTTACAGCTTACCTACAGCTTTAAAAATCACACAGTAAATACTGTTATGTCTTTATAAGATTGCTAACCCTTTACTTCTCTCTTTGTCTGTTTAACCTCCGGAATTACTGTAAGGTATTACTTCAGAGGATAAATGAGGATGATGTGTATGATTGTGAATGAGGTGTAGTTTTGTACAATCTCAGGTCGACCACTTCTGAGAAGTGTGGTTAAATGAACCAAACCACTAAAGAACACCGATATCCACTATGTAGTATTCAAATCTGTTTAAAAGTAACTACCTTTACTAGGATTTGAACCTTAGAACTCTCGACTTCGAAATCAGCTAATTTAGGATGTCATGTTAACCACTAGACCAGCCCGGCGGCTGCTAACCCTTTACCTGGATTTAAAAAAAATTTATATTAAATTTATAAAACAAGAATTTATTTGACTTCATATCATAACTAACTATAGTAATGATTTCATCCTGCTTAACATTACAGATAAGTCTTAATATGAAGTTAAAATAGTAATAATTCTACATGCCTAATAGCCTATTTGTCACAGGCTATGTTTAAATTCAGTTGGTAGACTGTTTTGGATAAAGCCCCCTGTTGTTGGAAATTATGAAGAAAGATTTGTTATAAATGACAGAGAGGATCCTTTTCTGTCTTGAAAATGATCCCCCTTTTAGTTCTTCACACATCTCAGATGAATTAATTCCATCTACCGTAATACAACAATTGGTATTAAAAGTTTTTTTATAAAAATATGATATATTCTAATAATATTAATATATATTTAGTATAACATTCAAATTGATCCACATCTTTTTAAAATATAAAACATCAATTTCTTCTCACTGAATACTTTATTTCTTTGAGGCTTTCTTTTTACCTTGTCTTTTAGTATAAAATAAACAGTTTAAACACAAAAAGAAAAATGCACATATTATTAAAGGAATGTAAAATCCAGCTCTACGCAAAGAAATCTTCATAAACTGTCTAAATATATATTGTCTAACTTTTCCCTAGCTTTTAAGCTAGGGTAAGGGCTTGAAAAGGTGGTTGAAGGAAGAACACAATGATATTGAGGATCTAGAAAAAGGGGCAGTACAATTGAGCAGAAAGAAGTAAGGAAGATGTGGAGGACCTGTACAGAACAAGAGAGAAACCTGAAGAAGTAAATAAAGAAAAGGAATAGGAGATAGCTGAAGTAGAATAAAGGAATATTAATATTAAAATGAGAACTACAAAAAGCAATTATAGCAATGAAGAATAAAAATTGGCTGAGAGATGAACTTCCCATAGAATTCTATGAATGCTAAAGGAGGAAGGAGTGGAAGAAATAGTTGAACAGTGTAACTGGATATGCTGTTTGGACGAATGGCCTGTTTGTGAAAACACTAATGATACCAGTTCCAAAGAAAACTGGTACAGGATAAGGTACAAAATACAGAACAATAAGTTTAATAGTTGGCACAAAAAATTCATTTGCAGTCCTATACCAGAGGTTGATGAATAATGGAAAAGAATGCAAGAGAACAGTAGGACTTCCAGAAAAGGAAAAGTACTAGAGATGTCTTCAGGCTATTAAGGATAGTTGGAGAGATATTCAGAAAGAGGAATAACTCTGTGATTCATAAATTTAGAAAATGCATTTGATATTCAAATAGAAGAAAATGATGAAAATTCTTAAACAGAAAAAACAGAATGAAAAGACAGAAGGTTAATTAAAGATTTATTCATAGATAAACAGCATCAGTGTAAGTAAATAAGAATATTACTGACTGGTGGGTCTAGGTCTAGATGTTAGGCAAACTGCCTTTCATCGATTATGTTCAACATTTACATTGAAGATATGATAAAGAATATTAGAAGAAAGAGAAGAACAAATAGGAATAATAAAAGGATCAAAAATAAGGATGCATAAGGTTTGGTGATTATGAGGCAATTTTAACTGATGCTTCAAAGCATCGATGCTTAACTGATGCTTCAAAGACTGTTAACAATCTTGGAGGAAGGGAGTGAAAGAATATGTAATGAGAAGAAATATAGCAAAAACTAAACTAATGGAAATAAATAACACAGAAGATTTAGAAGGTAAAGAGGATTTAGTAAATAAGATAAACATAAGTGAAGGGAGAATAGAAAAAGTAAAAAAAATAACAGGTATTTTGATGTTATAGTGATAGAGGACTGAAAGCGTGATGTGGAAATAAACGGAGGAATAATGATGGTAAAGGAGCCTTCAGTAAGAAGAGAGAATTAATTTTTAGTAGATGTCTGGAAACAGACATTTATACAAAGTAATAAATCTCTATTTAAGGAAGAGGTTAGCAAACCTCTTCCTAGGATGGATAAAATGAGGAAGTAATGAACTGGATTAAAGAAGCAAGAGCATTTATGTGGGAAGTATACAAAGAAAAGGAAACTGTGGTTAGGACATATGGTTAAAGGAACTGGAATCTTGATAGTTGCATTGGAAGGGAGTAGAAGGAGAGTGGAAGGAGGAAGAAAAAGGACTAAGTTAATAGGAAAGATGAAGACTGGAAACTACTAGGCAATGAAGGATTTGGGATAGAAATGGATAGAGACAGTAGTAAGAAACCTGCTAGATGTAAGGGAGCTGTTGTCCAGATAATGGTGATAAAGAATCTCAGCCAATAGTTTGGGATAATTTCAAGCAGCTGTAGACTGCTTGATCAAGATAAAAAGGATGTAGTTTGTGTGATGGCCAATGGATTCGTAGCAATCACGGCACAAGAAGAAACTAAGAAAATTAAAATTTTTCTTCAGCTATAAAATTGTTAATGGGGATTAGATGGATCTTTTGAAATATCATTATATAGAACTAACATTATTCTATTAAAAACTTATAAATAACATATCAAGAAATCATGTATCAAATCTTATGTCAAGATCTTTTTTGAAGAGTAAATGTAAAACAGATATAAAATAAAAGGAAATTTCTTGTAAAAAGTTATTATCTAAAACATATTTTATTATTAGAAATATATGAAAGTTAAATGAAGATTTAGATCTGAAAAACGTACAAAACATGGTATGAAAAATGTATAAAAATATTTGAAAGCCTTTAATTTTTACTCAGAAGATTAAAAAATTGCAAGAAATAAATTTTGTTTTGATAGAAATCTAGATGAAAAAAAAAACATCTTTTAAATATGTAACGTTAAATATTGCTAAAAATATTAAATGTGTTGAGAACATTATCATAACATAACCTACAGTTATTAGCCTGAGTGAGGTGATTTTTGAAACAAAGGCCTATCAATAGGAAATCAAAATGATTTTTGTTTCATTACTATTAAGGTAGCAGAGAAATTGATATCTTTTCCAGTATTTCAAACAACAATAATATTGATTAATTTCAAAAAAAGCCATTTATCTTGAATAGTTTTGGTGATAAATCAGTATCAACAGAAAGTTAAAATTTGTATTTTAAATAAAAAGAGTAAATATTCCATGGATATTGATGGTAATCTTGCTTAAAAGCCAAGGTGCTATGTTCCCCCTTATAAATTTAATCAATAAATCTCAACAATGGACTGTTCCCTAGATTTTTTTTTTGATGATGAAGGAATACCATTTACGACACCATGGGGCCATCGTGGGGTGTATTGGGCTTGGACCCAGAACGTTCTCCATCCCGGGCTAGCTAACAGGCTCCACCAAGATGTTGTTAGGCGTTAATAACCTGCCTCACATTGACTAAATCTCCCTCATCGCTCTTCACTGCCCCAAGACCGGACCTGCAATTACATAATTATTTTAATACATTTACAGTAAAATACAAATACAAATTGCAATAAAATACGGTTTTAAAGTTAAATTTATTTTTTAACAATGAATGTAAATAGTAAAAAATTGCTATTTCTTTTAGTTCTTAACAAAATTTAAATAATCTGTAAGGTGTTTTTAAAGGGATGCTATAATTATAGCTAAAAAAGTTTATGACCGTTCATTCTGAGTTTTCTGAGTTAATACCGAGTACTAGCATTTTTATCTTAGTTCTTAACGAGTTAAAATTATTCACTTTAGATGTGATTGTGAATTTGATAAATTTTAGTAATCCATAGTAAACAGATGCTATAAGGAAGAAGAACATAAGTAATTTTCGAACATAAATAAAAAATCAATATATGGTACTATAATAAACAATTAATTTTAATTACCTGTTTATTAGCTCATAATATTTATCATGTTGTTTAATTACATACTTTTTTCATTTACAGAAATATTGAACCTAAAGAAGAAATTAAAGCACCTTTTAAACTAATACCACAATTCCCAGGAAAAGGGACAATAGTTGCAAAATTTGTTTCAAAAGAACTTGATGATGTTGATGGATATTTTGAATTTACTATTCATGAAAAACCACAGGTTGAAGTAAATGGTATTAATAATACAATTACACCTTAAAATATATTTTATTTTTAAATCTTAAGATTTTTTGAATAATAAAACTATAATCAATTAATAATTAAAAGACTGAATGAGTTCTTGACAAAATTCTAGAAAGATTTAAAACATACACAACTACCCCAATTTGCTTAATGATTTTGATTATGATAATTTTGGTACAATTCATAGAATTATGTTATAAAGTGTATGAGAAAGAAAAAATTATTTTATAAGAATAATAATATTAACAAGATTGAAAATACAGTACTAGTGAAGATGTTCTTCAGGCTTTCCACTCTTGTTAAGTCGCATATAGATTTTAATTTTCTTTCAGAAACTGTATTGTTGTGAAAAAAATGTCCATTTTTCCTTTATTTTAATGGTTTGCTTCCTAAATATATGTATTTATTGCAACTGTTTGCCCATCTTATGATGCAGAATATTTATCTTTTAACATTAATGTACTTTTTTATTTGTATTGTTGATTTTTATTTCATATTTTATATCATTTCTAGTTTCTAATCATCTCTTATAAATCAATTATAAATAAAGGTATTCTGGCTCAGCATGACAGTACATGGTTTGTCTCAGTTGTAGATGTTGCTTTATCATAAGCAGAAAACCAAAAACACTGATATGTAGAGGTACCAAATTTTTAAATCTTTGTATTTTTTATTGACAGGTGGTGTATTTTAATATTAATGTAATATGTTATGAGTTTATAAGCTACCTGCTGTCCAGGAAAATCAGTTTTAGAAAGTCAAATTAAAAAAAAAAGCATTTGGTATATCTGTAGGCTTTTCTGTAATCAGACTTCTGCTTTCTCTGTTACCACTCTATTTCTTTGCAAATGTTTTCTTATCATTATCCATCTTATTTTTGTACCTCAAATTAGTTATTCTAATTTCAATATTAACCCATTTATGTTATTAATTTACTCTACTCATAATATTTTCAGCGCATACCTTTGAATAATGAGTGATAAATCTGGTCCTATGTTTACCTACTTATTGTGTAACTTTCTTACTCTTGATGTACTTTTTTAACACTTTAAAATTGTATTTTGTTAAATATTATTGGTAGATCTGTTATTTTAGTTCATAATTAACTTTAAACTGACACCTTCTACAGTTTTTTTTAATTTTATGTAATTGAAAGTATATTATATTTAATACTAAATCAAAATAGTTACAGAGTAGAAAGTTTGATATGAAAACTATTAATGCAAAATGTCAGTTATTATGTAGTACTATGTCTGAAATAAGTAAGAGACTTCGATAAGTATATTTGTATAGATTATATGAAAAGTGAACTTGAAAGTATTGGTTAAGATAAAGAAAATTCAACACTGGAAATATATAAAAATACATTTACAAATTCTTATTTGTAAAATGATGGTTAAATTATAAGATAACTTAAGCTGTGGTAATAGATAATAATCTCTGGTAGTAAAAACTGTGGTATAGATTATAATGTTGTTACAGTGTTTGCATTTAGCTTATATTTTTTATTTCATCCTGTGTTGATGTTAATGAAATCAATCACATAGCTTACTTTGGCTATACATAATAATAATAATAATAATAATAATAATAATATCTTTTATTTTCAGTCAAACACATACAAATTACAAAAAAATAGTAAGCTTTAAACTAAAACTTAAAAGTTACATACAAGTCATCCTACATACAAA
>JAAAKQ030111235.1:0-14059 GCA_010016005.3 Zanna intricata
TTTATTGGAAACTTTTTTCTTATTTTTAGATATAGAATCCGTTTCCGAGAGATTGCCGTGCAATTTTGATACACTCTGTATATGAAAATATTTAATGAAAATAAAATATGATTTACTTTTGAATTTATCAGTGTGGTAGAATTATTCTATAATCGTTACAATCCTCAGCATTGATATTAAAATGTTAACAGCATTTCTCTGATGTTATAGAACCTAGATTCAGATCCATTTGTAAGATATATGAGTAATTATTTATGTTTCGCTTTAAGTATCCATGTAATTGGGTTTTTTATCTACAACATAATCACGGGTCGATGGAGGCTAGTAAAGGCTCATCGAAATACGTACGACCATGTTAAATCTATAACTGTGATGCAGTATAATATAAAATAGCTTATTGACAATATAAATTTCATTTTAGGGTATTAAAACTTTTGAAGTAACGTATTTTTTTATAAAGGTATTTTTTTTTTAATTCATTCTAATAATGGTGATAAATGTCGATTCTCTTTGGGTTTCTTAGGAATTTTGGTATTTTATGGCTGTTTTAGCCATGAACGTTATTAAATGTTGGCGCAAAAAGTATTTACTCGTAGAACTGTTCATGATAGTCGGGCGATTTCACTATTAAGACGATTAAAAAATATAACTTTGGTATTTATTTTTGTTGGAAATCCTTAATTTACTGCCAAGTTTTATATTTTAAAAGTATAGTTTTTAAACGGTACTTAGTTTATGAAATTTAGTTAAAGGTTTGCAGTTTTTGGGGGATTTTTCTTTACTAACCTCCTCCTAACATATGGTCCTTAAATCAAACCGATCTATTTTTCGGTGTGAGACAACCACACGTCAACGTCTTCATGCGGGGGGAGGGCAACTCAAAACTTTTAAAAGTAAACGGTTGCATTGTGCCGAATAATCTTAAAAGGGTTTGATAAAAAGAAAATTTCGACGTAATAACACAAAATTTCGACATAAATTTAACCATAATGGGTACTATTTTATATTTTTCAAAAGTACTTTCAGAAGTGACCTACAGCACATCCTAAATAGTGGTCTCAAACCGAAAAATAGTTCGTTTCAAAGTAGGAATAAATTTAATTTTTTTTTTTTTTTTTTTTTGTACACTAATTTAATGGTTCTTATACTTTTACCTATGTATACATAAAAAATATTTTACTATTATATTTTACTATGTATAAATGCATAAAAAATATTGAACAAATTATTATTTCTTAAATTTGTGTCAAGTAAATTATTCAAAATTATATTGGATTAATAATTCGAATTGAATGGGTAGAAGAGAATGTTAAAACTAATAGAAGAGAATTATTTGTGGAAGAATATTGCAAAAATATGAGCTAGTTTGATTTAAATATCATCTAAGTTTAGTTACAGGGAGGTGTTGTAAAGTATTATCCGTACTGATAATGGACAAAGATGTAGCGAATAGGCTCTGGTAAAGAAATTATCGTAAAACACAGGATTAATGAAAGGTATATCAAATATATCAATAATCTATAACTCCAAAAAAAAAAAGAAACATTCATCACGGTACTTATTTGTAATAACATTAAATACGTTTACAGATTACACATGTTTGAAAACTCATTTAATTAATTTCAAAAACAATTTAAGAACTAATTAGAAAATAAAAATACGAACAAAACTAAAAATATTTTTAAGAAAAAAAAATATGGAAACTCAGATAAAGACTTTTGAATTAGTTTTTCAATTCCGTCAAAATTTTTTTTCCGTTTTTTATTTTTTTTGTTTAATTCATCTAGAAGCTTGTTAAAGAACAATGCCTCTTTCTATATAAGGACTGCTCTTTGTTCCCTCAAGACTGTACTTCAACTCAGAGTAATTTATGTGGTGTGATGTTGTGTCATGTTGGTGAACTATTTTTTTCCATATAAAATTTAAAAAAATAAAGCTTGTTCATGGGAATATGGAATAGATATTTTATAAGTATGAAAAATTCCATGTTTGACTGGAATTCGAACCCAAGAACCTTCCCGATAAAAGGGTCCGACACAGATCGGCATTTTTTATTCATAATAAAAATTTCTGTATGAAATTTAGATAGTTTTGGTGTGACTATTTTTATGAATATATAAAACCAAAAATTTCTTAATTTCCGCTCTAATCTTTTTAAGCTTTATAATTTATATGTTTATTTGTTTTGTCTCTTTGTAAGAGCGTTCTTTGCGTTAAATTTTCTTTCTTAAAAGTCAAAACGATAAAAGATTTTTTTTTAATAATAACTAAAGTACTTTTAGGTGATATAAAATTTTCTAATTCAACAAATATTATGAAGCCATTTAAATCAGACTTTTTTTTTAACTGTTTGTTAAAATTACCGTGGTGCTAATATGTGAAAAAGTGTTTGTTCTTGCAGTTCGATAATCTAGTTATTATTTTTTTTTATAACAACTTTTTGATAAAATATTATTTTTTTACTACTTTACCTCAACAATATTTCGAACCCTTTTTAACTGGCAAGGAGATTCCACTTGGAATTTAACTTACAGTTAATTTGTAGGTCACGGATGGCATTTCATTTTGCGTATTTTTCTATTTATAAGCAAATTTTCGCCACATATTTTATTTTGAAGTTGATATATACATCCTGCTACATTAACTTTTTATGAAGATAATTTTAAAATTTTTAGGAACTAAATATCGGATTTTGATGCTTAAATTTGTGTTATTTATTAATTAAAAGATAGAAGTATTATAAGATAAAACTTATAGTTGTATTGCATGTAACAATATTTCACCAAATTTCGAAAAGCGTTTGATTGAGAAATTAAAGAATAGATACAAAGCGATATGAATATTCACTTTTCTATTGTCAAAAGTATTATCGTATTGAACATAACTTTAAAAAAAAATTAGATATTTTTCTTTCAGTTTTATTAATTTATTTGTAATAATTATAATTACATTATCCGATAAGGCGGGCGAACTTCACCCGACCGTCCAGTCATGGCGAACCGCCCGTGGATTTGAATACTTTGAATACACCGTTGATACCGGTGTTCTGTGGTGGTTGGGTTTCAATTAACCACACTTCTCAGGAGTGGTCGACCTGAGATTGTACAAGACTATACTCTTCATTCTCATTCATACACATCATCCTCATTCATCCTCTGAAGAAATACCTTACGGTAGTTCCGGAGGCTAAACAGATAAACAGAGAGAACCGCCCACGGAACATAGATTCTCGCAGTGTTCGTTATCCCCATGGTTGCAAGAGTATTACTGATAAACAACAATTAAAGTGTTCAGGCTTTGTAGAAACCTGAAAAATAAACTAAATTACAAAAGAAAATAATAGTAACTACGGTAACTGAAGTACAGTTACCTTTTACGACTTTAAAAGTTACTTTAACTGAAGTAACCTTTGACGACGGAAAATTTATAAATTAATTCTTTTCCCATGGTAACAGAAATATAACAAAGTAAAGAATTAATTTTTTTTTCTTTAATGAATATCTTTAAAAACTCAACTTCACCCCAACGTGAGCTAGTGTGGTCTGTGTACGGCTTAAAACCTTCCCTGGGATAACACGAATATAACCTGCAAATTTAAAAGTAATCGATCTAATATTCTTTAAAAGTAATCGGTGTTGGTTCAAACTTTCGGCTTTATATATAAGGTAGAATTTTTTTTAGTTGATGGCATCAATTGCTTTAATCATTTTGTCCTATGAGAGTGAAAATATGTAGCGTATGAAAAAAGCCATGAATGATCGGGATTTGGATTCCAGTACCTCCGAATGAAAGGCCTGGACGTTACCACTCGCGACATGGATCCGGCGGTAATGGAATATTAACCAACAAACTTCATATTTTTTATGTCATTAAGATTTTTTGAATTTTTTATGGTCGGTATTTCGACTTCACATGGAGCAGGAGTCACCCGAGAAATATCACCATCCCACAAGATAGTCATTTCTCGGGGACAAAAAGTCATTCTTCCCTCTTTGCTCTCCGTTCTAGTAGTCTCACCGTGTCTGCAGAAGGCTTTTCCTTCGTCAAAAGGAAAGGGGAACTCGAAGGATGTCATATGTCTCCCCTACCACACTTTCTTCTGACGAGGTGCACTTATTGGTCTTCTCTGTTGTGAAACCAGATATACAAGACCCGACCGCAATACAGTCGACCGGATAACCTTTTCAGAGCGTCGGACTGCGCTGTCGTGAGGGACGGAATTATCATACCGGCTTTCACGCGAGCAAGACATTAGTATTAAATTAATATTAAATTAAAAAATTCAAGTCAATACTACAAAAAAAATACAAGAAAAAATAATAAACAGAATAACTAATTAAAGAAACCTGCAAGAGGGAAAATTTAAACAAAATTTCATTCCGTAAAACAGCTGAGAATTATTAAATAAAATAAATATTTTTTTAGCAGCGAGAAACAATTCAGAAAGCGATGATGTCTCAGACGTAATCATTTGAAAAAACACAGCTGAAGCTAACATAAACAATGATTAGGCTGAAATTAAAAAAAAGTGTTTTAATATTTTCTCAGATTAATACACAACAGAAACTAATTTATGCCAATTATGCCAGGCGAACATCACAGTTTTATAATGAAAATTAATTATCAAAATCAGAAGAAACATTCATTAACATATTGTAACGCTGTGTTGAGGTGGCCTCCATTTATTTTTCTGTAGTCATGATGTTTACTGTACTTTTATGCAAATACTTTATGTATAAAAATTGAGAAGTTACATATTTCTTTCAGCCAGAATTAGAGAAAACATAAATAAAAAATTAACAAAATTTCAATACTTCGTAGTTATTTATTTAATTAAATTTAATCTTTTGGTTCTTTACCACATCGAAAAAAAATTGTGGTAAATAATCAAGTGATTAAAATTAATTAACCAAAAAATACCAACATTTGCAATTTATATCCTATTTTATACGATGTATTATACAGTATATTTTCTTGGTAATTAAATTAATATTTTTGAAATATTTTATGAAAAATTAACATCAATGTATATCAGGTTATGACAACGAGAATAAATCGTCCAATTGTCATCTGTTTGAATATAAAACCATAACATTTACAAACATATTTGTTGTTTTAAAATAGAAGAAGCAGTTATGAAATGGTGTTTAATAATTTTAAATTGTTTAAAAATGGGGACATTTATTTTGTTGTGACAAGAGATCGTAAATCGTTTAACTTCGTTTTCCACTAAACAATAGAAATTAAATGATAGAAATATTCCGTTAGGTTTCCTTGATGTTTTAAATAAATATCTGAAATGAACTAAAAATTTATAATTCCAGAAAAATATATTACTTATTCTATGGAATAATAATGATCGCCGTTGCATTTAAAGTACATCAAAATTAAAATAATATTACGTTATTTTATTGCTTACTAAGTGCTTTGTGTTTCTATCAGTCGAAAAGTACTAGGTCTACAGTACTACGTCGTTTCACATCGAATCAAGTAATGGTGATGAGAATTCTATCTTTGGGACTTGCTCAAAATCAATTGTTGTCTGCATATTTCTCAATCTTTGTGTCTGATAAAATGTAAAATAGTGTTGACAATATATGATAAAGTGTTAGCAACATTCAGGTACGGCAGTTATTTTATCGAATACTATTTTGCATTCCATATTATAATTTTATTCACACTATATGATTAGTGAAAAAAGAGGAATAGTTATTGATGTAATTTACTCCCCAGTGATTGGGCAGTGATTGGTCCTTATACCTAATGATTTGTGAAGATTGGTTACTTTTTAATTGGTGAATCTTATTATTAGTACTCGTGACTGGGTATGGGTATACGGTATTGTTATTTGTTAATTACTGAAGTAATCTGGGAGGATGCGGTAATCCTTTAGGGTAATCCGGGAGGGAGTGATGAAACATAACTGTTATCTGCGTTATACAAGTACGGAGACGTATTGTTATTGAATTATTTATTATCGTCTTTGCTCTGAGAGGTTAGAATCTTCATTTTATAATATTATGTAATATGTAAGCTAATCTACATTAGCTTGTAATAATATAAAATTAATACCATATTTAACGAGTTTTTACGTAAGCATTTCTATGATTTTCTTTTAAAATCTTTTCACTTTTGAAAAGTAAACTACATTACTAAGTAGACTTACTTTACTAAGTAAAGTAATAATACTTATCGTGAAACTTACCTGATAAGAAATGTTAAATGTATTGGTCTGTATTCCTATTGTACGAAATAATTACAGTAAGAAAATATATAAGCCAGCTGGAGATCATGAGATGCCATTTCTGATCTCACATGCTGCGGCCATAAAAATTTATTGAATTATTTTCTTATGATAATAAAACTATATAAAATATCGAGCTAATGGTTTTTGAAAACGTATAGTGACCGGTTGGAAACAATTATATTATTTAAAATGGCCTGTTCAATATGCTATTTCACTATCCTATTCAAATGGCCATTAGGTGAGATTCAATATGGGATCTCATGACAGTCAGATTGTTAATTATATTAATTTTATGAATTAGATATACAGAGTGTATCACGAAGTTCACCCGGGACTTTCATAACCTATTCCTCTCGTGAAAATATTGATAAAATCATGTTGAAATTTCTCAGAAATATTTGCACATTAAAGTATCAGATAAATAATTAAACAGTTTTTTACCATAGATGAAACCTGATATACTACGTTTTCCGAACCTGGAATATAAAGTGAACTGAGAATCCTAGGGTTTAATTTTTTGTTTACATAGCCTTCTGTTACATTAAGAATCAGTTAAATTGATGTCCTTCACATAATAAAATTACATAACAGCTAGTGCAAAAGTGCTTGTGTCTTTTTCTGGGATCGTTTAAAGTAGAACTTTTATATAAATGAACACATTAAGAAGTGAATTTCTAACCATTAGATTTATGTGAACGTAAAAATTCAGTTGATGGCTATGTAGTTGATTCATGAATTGCTGATTCGTATGCCCATTTATGCACATATCAATATATCTTCTTCTTTAAATTATAGTTTTTATACCTTTTATCCAATCTTTTATGATTTTTTTGTGAAAAACTCCTTTTGGGGCAATCTTGTTTCTTAATACCTTATCCAAATTAAAGAAAAAAACACTTAAATATAATTTCTCATTCTATTTATTTAGAATTCTATTGATTTTGTAAATTGTTATTGAGGTTTTTCTAAGATATTTGATGAATAACGGTTTAATTTATTTTAAAATCTCTGAAAAAATGATAGCTTTATGACGAAACTTATAAAAAAGGAATTATCTAACGATTATAAAGGGAAGTTTATAAAAGGTTTTTTTTTTTTAAAATGAAAATTAATGTTTTATAGGTTCGAGTGTTATTAAGTAAAGTTGAACAACGAAAAAAATTATTACTTATCGTAATATTATTAAATTTAAGTGAAAATATTTACTCATTATTAGTTGATTTAATTATTGTTAATTGTAGTTTTTTTTTTTTTTTAACTTTTTTTGTACGAATCATTTTCATATATGCGTTTATCTTAATGAATCGTTTAGTCAATGTGCACACTAGCAGTGGAACATAATTATTCATTAAAACTAATATTTATTATTTACTGCTTTTCTTTTTAATTCACGTAATGAAGCAGAGATCTCTGCTTCATTAGGACGTTATTTTATAAAATTTAATTAAAAAATATAATTTAAAATTAAAACTGTAGAGATGTATATTTTTCATCATAGCCGTTGTTAAGTAATGTTATTAAAAAACTCAGCTCAAACAAAATTACATTACATTTAATGATAACTGTTGACTAGAAAAAGGCTAAATAATGCATTCACCTTTAGTTTTAGAATTATTTTTACAATACATGGAAAACGAATTGTTATAATATTATAAATTTCCATAAAATAAAATTATGGATTAGATGTGTTGATGAAATTATGGTAATAAACAATAGGTAAATTAATTTACAACACGGTATATTAATATAATTAAAAATAAATAAATAGTTTAAATATAAATAAATATTGCATACAAAATGGAAATAGAAATCAATAATGCATTCCAATTTATATAATAAAAAATTTTAAAAGTAAATTTACATTTAACTTATTATAAAATTTCTTGTAAAAACTTAACAATAAAATAACGAATAATCTCATAAAGTCGTTTATAAGATAGAATACCAGGAATTTTTTTTTTTTTAATTCTATATAGAAATGATAAACTTAAATTTAAACAAAATAAAACAACCGGTTTCAGACTCATTTATAAACAGGTAACACACAATAACAATGCCACGGAGGCCGGCACCGGCCTCCGTGGCGCGAGTGGTAGCTTCTCGCTTTTTCATCGGGAGGTCCCGGGTTCAAATCCCGGTCAGGTATGGCATTTTCACACACGATACAAATCATTCATCTCATCTTCTGAAGATATAGAACGGTGGTTCCGGAGGTTAAAAAAAACAATACACAATAAATAACAAAAATCTAATAATGTTGATCATATGATCTAAAATAATAATATATATTTTCAAGTATATATATTTAAACACGGCAGTATTATAATTTAAATGGTAATATAACTTTTTCATATAACACTTTTTGTATTAAATAAAAATGTTTAAAATTTAAGTAGCAATAAACTTAAATCCCTTAATTAGATAAATCATATAAAAGATTAAAAATTTTAAAAGTAGCAACGAGAAGCGTAATTAATGAACAAATAGAAAATTTGGACATGATAATTCGGCTTCGACACATATTACATTTAAGTTATTCCAATGTATATTTTTAAAGAATATAATACAATTATGCTACTAAAAGTGTTAGTTTTCCCTATCTACCAACAGGTTATTATATAATATTATATTTTGACATAATCTGTTTTGAACTAATATTATTATCCAGTAGTTCTTGGCCAATAATATATTGTTTTGTTAAATTTTAACTGAATGAACTCCAACTCATTCAGTTATCTTTTGACATACAGTACAGGTTACAGATGTTATAACATTCTTTTAAAGTGTCATTGAAATCTGTGAAAAAGTAATAAAGATTTCAACTTTTTTTTTTAACTTCCGGAACCGCCGTTTAGGTATATCTTCAGAAGATGAGATGAATGATTTTTATCATGTGTGAAAATGCCATGCCTGACCCGGGATTCGAACCCGGGACCTCCGGATGAAAGGCCGAGACGTTACCACTCGCGCCACGGAGGCCGGCATTTCGACGTTATGTCCATTAAGTTAATGGCATTAAATTAACTTAATTTCGACGATATTTCCATTAAGTGCACATGGGGGGTATGAAAATAAAAACTGTAAAACAAGTAATAAATTGTAATATAAAATTTTAACCGTCATATTGAAAACCAAAACTTTTGATGCAAAAAAATCTTAATATCACGAAAGCCTTGACCAGAGTGACGAGCACTAAATATTTTCCACACTAGTTTCAAAAGTAAGTTCTTCACTAAACCCTAAATAGAGCTTCATATGGAAAAATATATCATTTTAAGGGAATAGCATTTACTTAATTTGTCTTTTATTTGTGTTTCCATGTTTAATAGTTATTTAAAAGATAGTAAAATCCACGAAACTACCGGTGAGAAATATTTTAAATGGCCACCATTTTTGTTAGTGCTATCATTATCCAACCTTTTTAGATATAATTTATTTTAATGCCCTTTTAAATAATAACGTTACAACAACCATACACTTTAAAATTTTCATTTACTAAAGTTAACAAAAAAATAATTAGTCTCGAGGTAGAAACATTTGTTAAATTTTATTTTTCTATATTTAACGGTTGAAAAGTAATATTTAATCTTTCTATGCTTGCTGTATACAAGTGTGGTACTTAGAAAATCTTTTAAGATATTTATATGTGATTGAGTTTTATATTTGTATACATTTTAATTTCATCAACATTTACACTTAAACGGAAATATATGTGTATAATTAAAAAAAAAAAATCTGTATAATTATAGATAATTGAACTTCATCTGAATGAATTCAGTTTACTTTTTTTCTTGTGTTAATGTTAAATTTGCGAAATAAGTACGAATTTTAATTTCTCCCTCGAATTGGTCGTAATAATAACTGTATTAGGCGATAAAGGTTTATATGGTGTGCAGGTCTGGGGGAATTATGGAATAGAATTCTGTTGTAAATAACGTGTGCTTTTCACTTTTTACGAATGATAGAAAATTTAAGTAGGGTGAATTTTGAGGTGGTAAATATAAGATTGTAGATGGGGAAAAGCTATAACTACCGTATTGTACAGTGTGTTATGGAAAGGTAAAAGGAGGGATTGAATTTGTGGCTCAGTTGAAAGATTCGTAGCTCTTGGGTGGCTGTAAGGGGTCCCTCTTCTTTTTTTGGTTTATTATGAATATATCAGAATAAGAACTTACAAAAAAAGAACTTCTGGTATTCAATCAGAATTTATTTTTTCCTCTTTATTTATTTATTTTTCTTTCTCTCTCTCTCCGTCTCCTACATTTTTCAGAAGTGGTTTAGAAATTGGTTGTAAGGAAATTATATTCTACATTGTAAAACAAGATGAGAAAGTTCCCCAACAGAGTTTTGTCAGTGGTCTTTTTCTACATTGCCGAGAAAAGAATTATTGCAGAGAGATTTAAGGGAGGATTTTTTCCTGGATGTTCCAGTATACTTATTACAACAGGATTCTCGTTCCCATGATATTACTAAAAACCCATTGGTTGTTTTAGATATTGGTTGAAAGCATGTCGAGTTATAATATTTCTAGGTTTGATTTTAAAAAATGGGAGTAATGAAATTAAGAGAATTTTTGTCGTATTTAACACTCTATCCCATTGTTAAAGATGAGATAATACTGAATATTTCTTTCCCTTTTATAACTCCGCAAATGTATAATAATTTTTTTCCATAAAAAAAAATGTTTTTACTTAATTTTTTGTTTTTACTTTTATAATAGTTTTGATTAAGAATAAAATCTTTATGAAAATGTTAAACTGAAGTTAAATGTGTAAAAACTAACGTATTATATTTCCTTAAGAAAATTTATAGAATTTTATCTTAATTTTAATTTGTGTTTGCGGATGAACATTTTTTTTAATTGTATTCACAATTTAAAAGACTCTGTTGCAATAAGTGCATCAGAAGGGCAGACTTCTGGTTTTAGGTAATCTTAAGACTTACCCAAAAACCCAGTTTTAACCTCTTACTCTGTTTCTTGTGAACCGATTCGCTTGAAATTCAATTGGGTTTTAGTCCTGCTAGATTTATATTATCCTGCTAAATTTCATAAAAATTGGTTAAATATTGCACCTAGCAGAACCAAAATACCTAAAAATGTACAACAAAAAAAAACCGTTTTTTGGCTCTAATCTCGGTTTCTGTGTACCGATTGGTGTAAAATCAATACGGTTCTATTCCCAATAGGTTTGTATCACCCCATCAAGTTTTATCAAATTTATTTAGGATCTACATTCGATAGAGCAGGCGGAAAATCTTATATAGTACATACATACATTAATTTTTTGACCAATATTTTTTATTTTATATATATATATATATATATATAATTTAAAAAAACAAAAGAAACATTGTGTCTTTTTGTGTGTCTTTTTAAAAAGACATAGCATCAACAGGGAATGTAAGTATCCGCAATTACATTTCCTCAGCCTTGCAGAAAATACATAAATCACAACATAATGTTACATATTAAAGTGTGGGTTTTTTGCATTTTCTGCGTTTCATGATCCAGCAACCCCAAAGAACATACAAGTGGGGGATTAATGTTCGTACGTTGGTATATATGTAAGTATATATTGGCGTGTTTGAAGCTTAATAATGTTTGACTGAATAAACCGATTTTGATGAAATTTGTATAGCGGTTCGTGTACATAGAGAGCAACTTATTGCAAAAATTTTGGAGTCAATATCTCCAAAGGGCAGATAGTTAGTTTATTGAGGTCAATTTTATCAAAATTTTACAAATATAACTCCACTTTATATTAAGTGCAGTACATGCGTGTATGCTTATCTTACCATTTTCAAAATAATTTGTTCCAAAATTCCCCCTTCCCCAAAAATCAAGAAAGCTATCTTTTTATTTATTGCATATTTTTAACCGATTTCTTTTATGTTTTCATAGGCATAATAGTAGTGCAAGAGACTAAAAAAAGATATTTTTGGGGCAATATTTGGGGTAGAGGAATCGATCAAACTTTGAAGTTATAATTTTTCTTAATTAAAACATTTTTTTTTTTAGTTATTTTCGTGTATTGAAATTCAACTGAATTTGAATTGGATAAAAGTAGATGTTACACAGAATTTAAGAATAGAATCTATTAGTAATGAAGCGTGGAAAACATGTTATCTACAACTATTGTCAAAGGAAAGGGATGAATTTGGAGAGACAGATTATGCCCCAGAAGTGGTGGATTCAAGTTCCATTAATGCGTCAGTGGAGCAGGTTAAGAATATTTTGAGGAGTATGAAAAACAGTAGGTCACCGGACTGCAGGGGAGATATCTTTTAAGCCGGTTTAGAATGCTCCACTAGTGTTGTTAAAAGCAATTGTTGATTTGTTTGCTGCTTATCTTAAGGATAACGACATTCCGCCTGAATGAAAGTTTGGAAGTATAAGTATAAGTAGCCTGAAGTAGTTTGGAAGGTGATAAATTCGGCTGTAGAAGTTACAGAGGTATCAGTGTGACAAGTTCGGTGGGTAGACTCTACGGGAGAAAAACAGCGTATTGAAGGTCAGATGCAGGAATTGGAGGAGCAAAGTGGTTTTAGACCTGGCTGTTTTTGTATAGATGTTTTCTGCATAAAACAGGTTAAAAAATTAAAATATTTTTGTCAGGGTTCTAAAAGCAGGGTAAAGGTTGGTGTTCATTTATCTGATGACATCGTTGTCACAAACGGTTTACGGCAGGGGTGTTGTATTCCCCAACGTTATTTAACATTTTTTTTATAGAAGGCTCTGAAATATTGGACTCGTAAATGTGGTCAAATGGGATTTCTGATTAGGGAAAATTATATTTACAATTTATTATTTGCAGATGATAAGGTAATTTTAACTGAGGATAAGGATTATATTCTGTATATGATGGAGAGATTAATTACTGAAATACAAGCAAAGGGACTTGATATTAATGCAGAAAATACAATGTACTTAGTGATCGGAGGAAAAGGAGAGTATTTAGAAACGTCTTTAAGAACTGTGAAGCATCCTGATGAACTTAAATATCTTATGATAACATTAACATCTGATGGAAGAGATACTATGGATATTACGAATAAATTTTAAAGGTAAAGGGGATTCTAAGAAGGTTGCATTCGATTTTGTTAAATAACTATATACCTCAATGAAAAATATACGTAATATTTTTAAAACTTTCGTTGAAAACAGTGTCAATATGTGGTGTCATGATGGGGTAAAGAATATGTAGGGCGTGATTTGTTGGACGGGGCGAATCAGGATAGGAAGGCTTGGAGAGTAGGTTACGGGAAATGGCCGTAACTGCAGTAAAAAACCGCTAAATAATAAATAATAATTTTCATGTATCATTATTTTTTCACTATATAAAAATAAATAACAAATATCAGGAAAATATTATTTTATTCTGTTAGATCTTTTTCAATTGCTCAAAAAGAAGTAATTTTTAATACAGAAAAATAATTAAAGGTTTTTTTTTTGTTAATTTGTTGTCCTCCATTCTTTTTAAGATTCTGTACTAATCTTTTTTTTCTTATAAAGTCCGTTATTTTTTCAAATTTCTGGTAAATTTCCTCATTTGATCTTAAGTTATTTTGATGATTATTTTTACATTTAGGTCTTAAAATCGTTCTTTTATTTTCCTTTCTTTTTTAATTTTTTCCAATCACGATTCATCATCGTGCAGTTACGAGTATAAACATTATGATTTAATGGTTGTGTCTAGTGAATCAGTTTTGCATTATAAGAAAGGGAATTTTTGTTTATATACAGAGTGTATCAAAACTGCACGGCAATCTCTCGGAAATGGATTCTATATCTAAAAATAAGAAAAAAGTTTC